>WAAD01012196.1:0-40858 GCA_013389945.1 Fregata magnificens
TGGCTGTACAGACTGCTCTTTTCTCTCTTCTGAAAGACTTATTTCTAAATAATGTAATAGTAATGAGAGCTCCATGAGGTCTAGCCAGTAGCCTTGTGGATGAGACACTCATCTAGACATGGGTGTCTCACCCACATCATCATCCAATCACTTCTACATCAGTTATTCTAAGTTCCTTGTGTTCTTGAAAAGATTTTTGTTGTCTACTAAGACAGGGTAACATATATGTTGGAAATCTCAGGAAAGTAAATAATTGTGAGATTTTGAATTTTTTTCCATGTTACAGTACTCAAGGTCACTCAAGGCAACTTAGCTGTAATGGTGACTGAATTTCAGAGAGAAGTTTCAATTTTTTTTTTTTAATTAAAGCATTTTGAGGCATTTTACATAAAAGATGTGGGATTTCTCAGACCAGAAACTAGCTACTTCTTAAAATGTTAGTAAGGCACGCAAAAATTAAAAATAATTCGCAAAAAAATCTGTCTAGTATTTTTGGTTGGTCTTTTGATCCTGAAGGAAGTATCATGAAAATGACATTTTTGATCCAATTAATGTTTTGGGAGTTTGTTAAAGGAGGAAAAATAAATCAAGTTGAAAGATTGAAAACAAAGTTTTAAAAACATTTTTACTGTAAATGAGATTCGAAAGTACAGATATTAGACAATAATAATTTTTAATATAGCACTTCATCCTATGCTGTCAGTGACTACCTTTCAGCTATTAGAGTGGTACTTAAAATGTGCAAAGCTGTTAATTGTGACCGTGTCATAGTTGTTATGTAAATTTGCACTGGCGGGTACGCAAACAGTTAACTAGGCCATATGAATTTCTTTGCCGGTTTCCACAAATTGTACTCTTTTTAGCTGATGACACTAGTTTACAATTCAAACTGTAATATACTATACAATACACAAATCTCAGCAAAGCAAGGTTGGGCAAGATTAAATACAATATGTTGGAATGAGGGAGGGTTGAAAGGAATTAGAAAATTTTCATCTAGTCAGAGTTTGAGTTTTCCCTGCCTTTCTGTTTTTGTCTTGAAAGCTTTTCCATATGGATTCCAAAAGTTTCCCTTCTTTTCTATTTTTTTTCTTTGAACAACAGATTTGCCTCAAATGGTTTTCCTCTGTCAGGAAAATACTCCAGCTGCACCTATTTCCTGTTGGTTAATCAGCTGACTGCTTCTGTCCTCCACAAAGACAA
Source organism: Fregata magnificens (assembly GCA_013389945.1). Lineage (NCBI taxonomy): Eukaryota > Metazoa > Chordata > Aves > Suliformes > Fregatidae > Fregata > Fregata magnificens. The sequence goes on from WAAD01012196.1 coordinate 1,204, forward strand.
AATGTGCATGCCTGAGTGCCACCAAAGTGTGAAGTCTTAGTGTACTTCTGATGTTCATACTATATAATAATACCCATCTAGCCCAATGCATTATGTAAAAACAACATTAATGAACATAATGTTCTATCAAGATACTGTATACAGATCATAAAAGTAGTTCTCACTTGTCTGAGTTGGCAGGTTGTTTTATTTCAGTTTACAGTTTCTTTATAATGGCACAAGAATTTAGTTTAAATGATTAAAATGGTGTTTCTACTGAACTGTTTTAGTTTAGCACTATCACCTCTTTCATCCCCACACATACTGTGCATTTTCTTGCATGTGAATGAATATACTTCATGTAAAGAGAGAAGAGTAGAAGCACTGATGACTGAAGTTCCCTTTCAAAAGAATGTGTATAGTATGAGCATCAATGGTGCAAATTTCTTCATGAAACCTTACCAGTTCTTCTCAAGTCTGATTTGAAAAAGGTTCTCTTGAGTGCTAAGCTTTTTGTCTCTTTGCTGAAAATCCCAACACAATTGGAAACAGTCCAAAAATATAAAATGCTAATAATTATATAATAATTAATGGAATTATAGTTGGTTATTAGTATTAACCAACTAAGTAGTTTTATATTTAAATTATGCTTTCTAATAGTTTATTATTATTACTTGCTTTATGACAACATGACAAAGTACTTGAGTAATACAGTTCTGAACTGTGCAGTAAGGAGAATTTTATTTACGCTCAAGAAATTAACATAGCCATTTATGAATAAAAAGAGTGAAAACATATTTTTACAATTGAAGTAAAATGAGATTGCTTATTTTAATTGAAATAGTATTCTGTCTTCAGTAATTCCTACAGATAAATAATTCCTGAAAATAATACTATTAACAAGCTTCTACTCAGGCTTGCTTTCCCAAGCAGGCTTACTGATAAGTTTGCAAATTCCTTCTTCAAAACACAGCTGTCTTAACTGAATACTCCAGGGTTATCAGAATAGCTTTTTGAACTTGATGCCCAAGCTAACCTAAATCCAACAGTAACATTATTGATAGACAGGTTTTCAATATCTAGGTATTAATACAAAAATCTCCTGGACCTCTGAATCATGCAAATCACAGAGGCCAGTCTCCAAGTCTTGCATGGAAAAAGGTGGAATAGATCCAAGGAAATGTTCTGTCATGGCTATGTATTTTTAGAGGGCAGCTTTAGTAACACAATGAAAAGAACATATAGCTCTTTCATCAGCAGCTCATATGTGTATTCCTATAGGCATGAATTTCATGCATTACATGCAACACTTACAAGTAATGCCTGAACACATGGGAAAATCTCAACATGGTCAAAGTATCTGCAGTGTACAAGTAATTCACAAGTTACGTCTATCATTTAAAATCTATGACAAATCTTTTGGCAGCTTCTTAGCATTCAGTATCTGTTTTAAATCAGCAAATGGGGAAGAAGTGATTGGATAAAAATGGATCCCAGTAAAACAGATTATGACAACTGGAAAATACTTTCGAATAGCAAACTACCATGATAGAGCTTGATCCCATGAATTATGGCCACATATACAAAAATCTGTAAGGAATATGCGAGTAGTTGACCTTAATCCTATTTGACTTCTGATTGTGTGGGCCCTTGAGTAGGAACACCAAGAAATGCCACTTCCAATTAAGTAGAAGATTTTTTTATTACGGTACTGCTGACATGATCCAAATAATGCGTGTTTTCATGGCCTATTTGAATGATGTCAGAATTTTCATTCTGAAACTAAATTGCCATTTTATCTTCACTATAGGTTGCCAGGACTGTTCTTACTCTCTGTAGTTCGTCACTGTGTCCTGCCTCCTTGTAAAAGAATATAAAGATTACAGTTACTGAAGTCATTGTACATTGTGCAGACTTCTTGCTTCTCCAGCTAACTTGTGTACACCCAGGTGTCTAAGTAACCACTTCCTTCTGGGTGTCTGTTTAATATGCTCCTACACAATCAACTTACAATTTCATGGTTATTCCATTTACAAATCACTTTTTTTCATCATAGTACTAAATATCTGTTGTTTTCCTTCTAAGAGTCTCTCTTGAATCCCGGCAGGCTTCACCAGCCAACTATGAGATCTGCCTGTCTAAGGCTTTCCTTTCAGCCCAGCTTCCTAAAACAGCCCAAACCTACAAAATAATTTCTCTCTGACTTCTCCAGACAGGTCTGAGATTATTCTCCTATGTGATTTCAGCTCGTGAACATGTAAGTCAGTAATATGGAAAGTTGATTCTTCCAGAAGAAACAGTCCAACAGTATCAATTCTTAAAGAATTTCCCCTGTAATTACTTGGTACTGAGCCACTAATTCTCTTAAAAATCATGAAATATTATATTAAGTAGAAAAATTTAATCCTTTTCAAAGCAGTCAGTTGTCTATGCCGGAATTACCCATTTGCTAGGACCAAAGCAATTTTTGTCAGTATTAATAATGCTCAGGAACAACAGAACTGTGTTCTGCCAGGAAAAAATAATTTGCGCAGGGAACAATGCTGTGCTGGGAGATGTCCCCTGTGGAATTTCTGAAGGGCTGAAAACAATCACAAAACTCATAGGCTTTTTGGTGAAATGCATAATGGATTTTGACCTCACCTCATTAAACAGCAGTACATAATACATTATGTATAAAACCCTCAACTCACACAATAAACATTTTACAACAGGGTAAAAATGGAACAGAGGAAAACAGGAATCAAAAGAATCCTATCTTCTTGTTAAATTACATGCTTCTGGAAATCATTCTGGTTGGAATTAATTTGACCGAATGCTTATGTCTAAAACATGTAGGTATGTACATATGAAAAAGTCATCCCAGGCTCTCTTTATTTCTCTTTTTATGGAGAGAAGTTAAACACATCTAAGGTGCAGTTCATTGGATGTCTGAAATATACATCTAAAATAAGTCAGATAAATAATTCCCAGCAGGGGTAGGTTTATCTCCATTGACCATAAAGGGAGTCCAAGTTGACTGGCTCAGATATTGAATGCTAAATTGTTGGTATCTAACATTATGAGATGAATCCCAACCTCAGAGACCACTGTGATGAGGCTGACATAAAAATGTGAAGATCTGAGAATTAATTTACTCTTTATCAAATGGTGTTTCTACTGTGAAATTTACCTTGAAGATGTAGCAAACAGCACCACAAGGAACAGGCAAAGCTTAGATGCCAGAGCTAGAGATTTGTTGTTGAAGGCTCAGCTAACTTCATGAGACTGTGCAGTTTCTGAAGAATGGTCCATTTTTCCACAGCCCTATTGAAATAACCTTTTAAGTGTTCTTAGAAGTGGATTTTATTTATCTCCTCAAAAAAAAAAAAAAAGCAGTCTGTCTTGTGAAGGGGGCTTCTGTTACTACAGAAAATTCTGTAGCAGTCATCTATCTTGTTTCTTGTTATACTGACACTTAACAAGTATGTGCAATGAAGGAAACAGTAAGAAACTCAGAGGATACCCTATGTTAGGGTATTAGATAGTTGTACTATACCTGAGCAAGAACTGCACATGTTATTTCTCAAAGTATATCTGTTGGTGTCACCAGATAACAGTTACTGCATCCTGTCCTGTAAGTTACAGTGTTCAGGAGAAATCTGTGTGGAAGTAAGTGTAAAGGTTTTTCTAAGCATTTTATGAAATCCATTGTATGTATAAATGTCCCAATTTGTCTTACTTGACAGAGCATGGTAAAGTAGGTTTAAGATAAAGGGCAACTTCTACATGAGTGATACGGTTTGTTATACAATGATTAGTGGGAAAATATCAAAAAAATAGTACTAGGTGCTTGAGTAACACACAGAACAGAAAAATACAATCTGATAGTTTCAAACAAACGTAGTTCATGTGGTGAATATTAAGTAACATCTTGTAAATCTACAATGTTTTGCAGTAATGTTAAGCCAAGTTATTTCATAATCTGATTCTCCACTAACAAATCATTATACTATTTTCAGTATTTTCAGCAGATGAAAAGATTTATATACACAGTATCATGAGCAACTGAGACTGATAGCAGCAAAATATTAATTAGAATATTGTTCCATAGCAGCTGTAGCACAGTTACATTATGAACTGCCGATGATCAAGTCTCATTTTTTAATATAAATAAACAACAAATTAAAAGATTTTTGAATGGAAGTGCAGAAATAAGATGAATACTGCATATATACAAAGAGATAATGCATGAACTTCTGTTCAATTGTAAACCTGTATTGTGTTCTCTGTCTTGTAGTTCGATAGGAACCTACAGGAACAAAAGATGACATCTTTCTAAAGATGAGGGTTAGAACTGAGAGCCACAAGCTTGTTACAGACATAGGATGGCTCTGCAGGAGACTTGAAAAGAGCTTCTTTAATGACTTAGAGTAATTCAGCAGCTGGGCAAGGATGTAATTTAATCACATTTTGAAAGTTGTGTGAGCAGAGCACAGTGATCTCATACCCAGGAGTAAATTCCGAATTGAGAGGAGACCTTGCATGAAACCTGTCTAAAGGGACTCTCATTTGGGAACATTATATTGTAGGAAAGTTGACCGGTTTTTGGATGTAAGATCCCTGTGGATATACCTGGCTCATGGGAAGTGCTTGAACTTACAATACCTATTTTCTTCCTGACATCCATGATTGGGTTTTGGGTTTTTTTTTTTTATATTGGTGGAAATGAGACAGATGTGGCCCACTCGTTCTAGATAAGCAGCTTCAGCTGCTGAGATTTTATTCTCTTGACTGAAATTGTAAGCTTTAATGAATGGCTGGAATTGTTGGTGATCTCTGTGCTGTAAAGGTGGAAGTTAGTGAATATCCTCATGTTTTAAGGAAGTGCAATCCGGTAAGATTTCTTTAAATTCAAACAATGCTTCTTTAAGAACTATAATATAAAGTGAAGGAAGTTTTTTAAACCCAGTAAGTAATGTTTTTATTGCTAATATATCATTAAACATGAATATCTGATAAATTGAGAAATCATTATTTCCCTTACATTATTAAGAGCCATTTCATTTCTTTATATACAGATTCTGAAGCTTAACATATTTTGGCATTCCAGTGGTACACAGTTAAGTTTTGCAACACAAAGAATGCATTTTATTACTGAATTGAGGAAAGAATATGTAGGAGTGTTTTTAAACCTGTGCTTACAAGGTACTGTTACCACTTGTAACTATTTTTACAGTAAATTAATATTGTTCTGTGAGCCACAGATTATGATATGGTCCTATGAAATATTTTGAGATGAGAGAATTAGAATATTATGAAAAATTGGAGGAAAGTGTTGCCATTCTATATAGGATAAAAATGGCAATTGATGCAGTTCATATATTAAAACATCACATCGTGTGTACCAGAAAGTAAGATGTAATTGTAATTTGAATGGGACATGATGAAAATGCTTTCCAGGTAAAACTTCATAAGAATTTCTAGTTTCTAGTAACTTGCTATTACAATTATATCTTCATATTTTCCTTGGGGGTTTATTGAAATATTTTTAATTTAACTCAAATAACTAAGCAGCCCTTTTTTTCTTTACATAGCAGATGGTACGTGAACAATACACTACAACAACACCAGGCACTAGCCTTGAGAGGCCGAAGAACGAATACGTCTACAAAATTGGAATTTATGGCTGGAGAAAGCGTTGCCTCTACCTGTTTGTCCTCCTCCTACTTATCATCCTAGTTGTGAATTTTTCTTTGACAATTTGGATTCTTAAAGTGATGTGGTTTTCCCCAGTAAGTGTCCTCTTTAATTTTCCATTCTTTTCATATTCTTTTCTCTTCCCTGCCTCACCACTTCACTTCTTTTGTATGTACATCAGCTTCTCTCTATGTAATAGATGGTTCTTTTTTCTTCCTTCTCAACTGTAATTTGTACTTTGGTGGAAAGTATGTAAGAAATATGTATTCTTTGAACATACTTCCTGATCTGTAATTTCTAAATTGGTAATAATCTTTAAAATACTCAGGTTGTTGATACCTTATATTGAGGTGAATTCTAACCATTCTAAGAGAATGTATTTTACTGTTGTCTCATAGTCTCTGTTTAGTTTATATTTTATAAATGTGTTTGCTGTAATTTTATCTCATACAGAATTCCTTAGTGTTAAAATATTGCTGACAGTTGCTGGTTTTTCTTATTTCTCCTATTTATCAGCATCTAAAATTTAACAATTTATTTGCCAAATTTATTACAGCTCAGAGGTAATTATTACTACTTTGTGCTTGAGGCTAAGCAGCTGTACTATTCAGGAATAAATTTAATAACTTTCCACTGTCATATATTTTAATATTTATAATGTAATTTTGCATGTAGTATATTAAAGGGTAACTTTCAGAAGTCTGCAATGTAGCTTCAGTCAGAATGCAATAAAATGCATCAGTGAATATTGAAGCTAAGCTAATTTGTTCCTAACATACAGTCATGATACACAGATGATTTGAATAGACTTGTTACAAGAAAAACAATAATAGTAAATTCCTACAGCTCTTCTGCTACTGAAGAAAGTGTTACATTAAAGTTCCCATTATCTATTGTTATTACGCCTCTGTCACTAAATGAAGGTCATTTTATTTTCATAGAAGCATTTCTATACTCTACTTTCTCTTACTATAAAGAAAGTAGGTTAATTTTAAGTCCTACTTACTAATATAGTTACTACTACTTGAATGCCTGTCAGGTTTCTTCCCCCACATAAATTCTTTTCAGCACTGTTACTGTCATACAGATTACAATGCAGAACATCTTAGATCACATATAATTTTTCTGTTATGCAGTTCACATGGAAGATGTGCACTTAGTGACTGCACATCATGAATCACAGAGAACATGAATAACTTAAAATTGTTTTCTGTGTGGCTCAGGTTTATATTTTTAAGGAGTTTTAAAAATTATTTTCTGTTGGTTTGGTTTCTTTGTATGAAACTGGATATTTCTTCTCTAATATCAGTCAGGACTAAAAAAAAAGAGCATCAGAAACTCCACTGCTAGGAACTCCTATCTCCTACTCGTTATCTGTGAGGAAGGCACCAAATGCCTTGATCTGCTGAGGGACAGTGTCCTCCTGCCTTGGCAACAAGAGCAGTGGAATAACAGCTCAAGCAGTGCAGGTTTACATTCTTTCACAGGGTGCACTATGAATGCCATGGTTATAAGGGTTTTCCTAATTCTCTGTTAAAGAATCTATCCTTGACACACTCGGTTAAATAGTGACTTAACTGTAATGCATTCAGTTATTTGGGATAATTTTAGGGAAATATCTATATTTCAGCTAAATGTCAGCTATAAGAACATTTGTGCAAAGTACACGCATCTGTCACAAGCCTCAGCAAAAGTATGTGTGAGATCATTAAGAATGGAGAACTTTTTTTGCTGGGTATTGTTTTAATAGAGTATATCTGTCAAGACAAGAATTAACTCTGAAGATACCAGAAATTTCATCCAGAGAAACGCTGCTAGCCTCTAAGAAAAGTCTAAGAAAGAGTACAGGCATTAACTGTGTGTTCAAAGTCTGGAAGTATAATTGACACATCACAGTCCTTTCCTTGAGGTGAATAAGGTGAAATAGAGTAATTTAAAAACTAGTCCTTTCCCGTGTCTAAGGAAATACCATTTGTAAAGAATGAGTGTAACAGTCATAGAAATTACCAACACTCAAGAAGGACAAATTGCAAAGTCCTCCTCCTGGAAAGGAAGAGCCCCTGGCACCAGCACAGGCTGATTCTGCCTGGCTGGGGGCAGCTCTGTGGAGAAGGCCCTGGGGGTTCGTGGGCAGCAAGCTGAGCATGAGCCAGCAGTGACCGTGGCAGCAATGAAGGCTGAGAGCTTCCTGGGCTGTGTGAACAGGAGCAGAGGCAGAGACCACGGGAAGTGATTCTCTCCCTTTACACAGCACTCATTGGAGCACACATATAATACAGCCTCCAGTTTTGAGCCTCCCAACAGAAGAGAGATATTGACAAACTTTAGTATCATTTTTGTTCTTAAGAAGTTTTGTCTTGTGGTTGGCCATCTGATGTTGCCAAGACAGAATATCTTTTTTTCTGTAAATAATATTACACTAGTGATTTCCTCTGAAAAACTCATTATTAATCTTTCTTATGCTTCTGACAACGAGAAGATAAATGCTTCACAGGAAAAAATATATTCCTCTTTTACCTTGTTGTCTTAATTTATTAAAATGACTGCATAATTTTAAAATGGTCCACTGACTCTTAGCTTATAACATTTTAATTTCAAGCCCATCAGTTATACTAGACTAGACACTATCGTATGAGATGAAAATTCATTCTTCTAGACACTATCAGATCCTAAAATATTTAACTAGAAAAATACTGAATATGTTGAATGCAAGAATACTTCTTGCTCTCATTGTTCTTTTTCAAATCCTTATTGTGGTATAGACTATAGAATTGGGCATTTCTCAGTCTTTCTAATTGAAACTTTTGATTTATATGGAAAAACTGAATTTTTATTGGGTGGAGGTAACACATGCTTTAGCTGTCAGATGATTACGGCACTCACCTTTGAGACAGAAGCTTCTGTTGTATCTTCTGCTCCGATTAATATTTAATGAATTTATATAAAGTAGAACAAACTAGAAAAAGAGAGTAAAAGATTCCCAACATCAAAATGTACTATAATCTGTTGGTTAGAGCGTGGATCTCTGGGAGAAGATATGAGATCAAATTTTCCCAGGGAAAGAAGGAATTTTAACCTGGGAGTGCTACAACCCGGTTGAGTCCTGCAACCACTTGTCCTTATGTAAAAGGACATCAGTACCTCTTCACATGGCCCCTCTTTATCCTTGTACACTTTATTCGTAAGGTGGTCACTTAGGAGATTTTGATTGTGTTCATGTCCAATGGTGATCAGATAATTTAACTGCAAGAGTATTAGTATGCCTAGATCTCTCGGACAAGTGAGCAGGACTTTTGAGGATCTATATTTTGGAATTTGATTCTTAAATTGTTTAAGTATCTCCCATACTAATTGCCCAACATAAAAATTCCATATTGACATGACTCTGGAAGGCTGCATGACTGGCAAACAATTTGGAAAAGTTGGACAGTGTTGAGCTAATCTGTGTAACAATGTTTTATACAACACCAAGCATCTGAAAGCTTTATAGAGATTAGCTGCTCAGTAGAAGGCATTAACAAGAGGTATTTGGCTTCTGAGTTTGTTACATAACCGATGTCATTTCGCAACTATAATCTTTTGCTTGCATTGCTTCCTCAGTGATTTCTGAGGAGTTTTTTTCTTTTTGCATTTTTACTTTTCCATTATCTTTATATTCCTTAGAGAAAACTAAGGTCATGAGACTGATTTCACATTTTCTCCTGAATATAACAACCGTTAGCTGTCCTACCCTGCTATCACATAGAGAATTAGTACTCATGTCCTCAGAACTTCACCCATAATACTGACCCATTGTGTCAACACTGTAATCAGTGAAGACTTGGACCAAAATTTTTAGGTCACTATTGCATTTCATAGATTGTTGTGCTAGTACTCTAAAACTCAGGTGTGAAAAATGCACCTGATCAGATGATTACCATTTCTGATGCACTAGCAAATCTTGTTCAGAAACCCCATGTTAATTGTTATGATATCATTTAGGTTATGCTACGTTATTGTAACGCAGGAACAGTCATGTGCCAAAGATTATTCCTAACTTTTTTTAGCCTCTGATGGAGAAACTCGTATTTCCATGGGTTTTAGTGGATGTCACAGCTATTACGGTCTCCTGGAATAAGAAAGGTCAAGGCAATTGTGCTGTATTTCACGTTGATAAGGACAGACAGTCATGAAACAGGAGTGTTCCCCAGGATAGCTAGTTGCCTTTCTCCACTGTGGAGTTTGGCATGTAGCACAGGTTTTTCTCTGACAAAAAATTTTAAGCACAGTGTAAGAGAGGCATACAGGTTTTTATAGTTTTAGATGCACTGTCAGTCAAACATGATTCGAATCTGCACTCAGTCCCATGTTCTCCTGCCATCCTTGTTAAACCTTACTTGGGTTTGAGTCACTAACAAGAGGAAAGTCAAGCCCTAATAGTAAGCCTTAGAACAACCTGTGGATCGCCTTATCATGACAGGAGTGAACTTGGTATATGAAGGACCAAGTCCAGTCCATCAATTTGTATTCTAAGCATGGTTCTTCTAAGAACAGGACAAATGTTTAGTCTGCTCTCATGCCTGCACTTCAACTGGACATACAGACATATGCAATGACAATTGGGAGGGTCTCTGCACATTTAGACTAGAGTGTGGTCTTTCCTTCCAGTTTCTTTTTTATGCACACGTATTTCTGGCACCGGAATAAATAGGACAATTGCTACAGTTAGACAAACAAATACAAGGTTTTCCAAATATTATTCACAGGTATTTTCTTCTTTTGGCTTACTTGTAATAGTGAGTGCTCTACCCATATACCTATTCCCAGAAACTTTTATCACAGACATACCACTCTGCTAATCTGCTTGGGTTCTCATGCACAATTAGTAATGAATATATGAAAAGTATTAAAAATTATTTTTAATTATTCTTCAAAGTTTTCTATAAGGCAGCATCAATTTATTTATATTTAATTGTATAAGAAAATGTTGAAAAGCTAACTATATAATCGTACTATATATACACATTAGTTGGCTGATAATGATACTCGTCTAGATCTGTAAATATATGTATTTTGAAATAAACTAACTGATTATATAATCAAATACTTGTTTAAACAACTATTTAAGCACTTGACAAATTCAGGCACCAAAGATAGAGGGAATTACTTAAGGAAATATGAAAAATACAAAACTAGGAATGTGATGAATTAAGAAACCAAAATTTTAACTGAAAATCAAGTAACACTTTCTGACAGTGAGACTTAGAATGCCTTATTAAATTGGAGATGCCCAATCATTTGGAACATTTAAAACCAGACTAGGCAGCAATAAAAATGTATGGTAAAGAACAGTCATTCACAGCAAGAGTTCTCCTTCACTGCAAAGTACACTAACGAACTTGTACAGCCTTTCCATGCATTTCATGATTAATAGTGTATGCTCTGTGGAATTAGTTGCCATTTTGAGAATGTTACATTTTTTAATACGCAACTGAAATAAAATATTTATTTAATTATTTACAAATTCTCATCCTAATTTTCACGAAAATATTTTCATGTCAGAACACCAATATTCCATAGTTTCTACTCTGAATAATCCTGAACAACTGTGTTTTGCTATTTTTCCATTAAGTTAAATATAATTTGCCTCCAACCAGGCCACAGTCATTCCCATTGTCTCTATCAGACAGTGAATATTTAAATATTTTATGCAAAGAGTAATAGTTGAAAAAAAAGATATTGAGATACTTACTGCAGAAAAGCTGTTATCAAAGAAAGTAAGCCTTCTCAGTACTGTGATATATACTTACATATATATATATAAAATGTATTTTCTTAAAGCACTTGATTAATCTGAATTATATTATGAATCAAATCATGTGTATGTAAAAGAGTGTGGAAGAACACTTTAAATGAAAAAAAAAGATCTAAGTTCACTGTTGGAATAATTTATAATATTGATAAAGAGTTTTAAAAAAATTTTAGTACAGTGAGATTATAGTGTACATGCGAGTTTAAGAACTGTGGACAGATGAGCTTATAAGGGCTTGACTGCAGCTCCTGATTCTTCTTTGCTAGTTTTAAGTTGTATGGGGAAACTTAAATGAAGCTGCTCTTGGCAAACCCTCTGCCAAATGAAAACCAGATGTTCTGATCTCATGGTTTGATATACCACCCTCTTTTCTGAGCCCAGACACAATCAGTAACGTTCAACTGCACATTTTCCTGGGTTTTGGCATGTATTTTTGCTCCCAGGAGCAAGCAGAGCTGCTCTAATATAGGAAATAGGAATGATAGAGCTGGTGAAATTTACAATTTGTGTAGCTCAAATGTGACCTGAAAAAGGTCTCTGTCCATGAAACTTAGTCTATTTTTTCTAGTGCTATCAGCTGACTTCACAGAAGAGGTTAAATCTACCTAAAGACTTTTTATATATCTTTAGATCATCATTTACTCAGCAGTACTATTACAGAGATTCACATACTCAGTGAAAATTTACATAACATAAGTTGACACAGAATGGTTGAGGTTGAGGACACTGATGAAAAGTCGCATTTCCAAAATGTGGGACCCAGGGACTTCCCAGTGCCTGGATCCAAGTGCACACCCTGATTGCACCTTGCCTGCGTGTGAGCTCCACCCCTGATTTCAGGTGCCCAAGGGCTTACAGGAGTGATGCCTGCAGGCCCTCTCCTGCTCAAAATCCACTGTCGCAAAGGGGTGCTGACACAGGTGACGGGGGACACACTGTGGCGTGCACCTACTCTGCAGTTTAGTACCCAGAGTCAAGCCCAGCCTACTGAAATAACCGCGAGATGGAGAAAATTAACAACTTGGGTTTAATTCCTATTTCTGTACTCCATATACAAATAATTGCATATACATTCATGTACAAAATCCAGCCATCTGATCAGAAACATTCACTGTGCAGAGTTCCTCAGCTGCTGTTTTTCCATGTGGGACTCTTAGGATGTGTTGGTTTTGAGACTGACACTAAAATGACCTGAGCCTGCCAAGCTCCAGTAGAATCAGTGAGACAGAAAAGTAACCACTGTTCCCAAATGGTGGCTCCCTAAGACATATATTTATTTAAATCGTTTGTGTGTCATGTTCCAGTTCATGTGTTGTCTGTCATGTTAGTACTTGCAGCTAATAAATACCTTTTGTGTGTTTCTGCAATGTGTAGCACAACAGGGCCTCCATCCAGATTGGAACCTGTGAACATGACAATAGGAAAGGACAATAAATATTATGTAACAAGCACTTTCCCATTAAACAGATACAAGTTTTGATAAGATTAATCCAAACTTAAAAGTCCATTCTCCTAAAATGTAGAGACCTGTCTGCCAGACGATTTTGGAAGTATTAATATTGAATTATACCTTTGGAGTGCTGCTGTTTTGTTGATTCTCTCTCTTACCCCACACAGAAACTGTTTCCATACAGGTTTATGTGGAAGTCAGAGTCAGAACTGGACGTATCATTCTTCAGAAGAATCATACAATAGGCTATGGCTAAGCTGTACACCAATTTTGTTTCCCTTGGTGTGAACTAACAAGAAATCCAGTGGTTTCTGTGATTCTTTGCAGGTCTTTGAAGACTTTCGGATATGTAATAAAGATCTTACTAGTAGCCTTACTACTGTTTTTACAAATCCCTGAGCCTGTAAATTCTAGAAGCAAATGACCACTCCTACAATTTCTTCCATTCCTTTTTATCTAGCATATGTTTTCCCATTGTTAGTCCTTCAGTTTAAGAAACCTGCCTGCCCTGTCCAGAAGTAAAGTCCTTATATTCTTTGTTCCTCAAAGGCCTTCCACAGTTCCATATCAGATCTTCACACCTTTACTTCCTTAGTGACCCAAAAACTCCATCACCTGTTTTGTCTATTCATTTTTGGCTCTAACAGTTGTCCTGCTTCCTTTTTAGTGAGCGTCCAGGTGACATCTCTATATGTATTCTGTGTACATCTTACAATTATCTCATATATTTTAAAGTATTTCTTTTTTGGCTTTTAGAATGTCTTCCAGTTAAAAGCCTTGTCTGTGGCTTCATGTCTGCTAAGACAAAACGATTATGAGAATTCATGTTTCTCCATACTTAAATTGCCTAACGTGTAGCTGTACTGACTGCTTACTAAACTTTTCCAAATATACATTTCTGTATACATAAAGTTGTGGGGAAAATGTAACTGAATGAAGTGTAATAATAATTAAATAATATAGAATGAAAATGTAATTGAATTAAAAACTCCTCATTACCTGTGCTGGGAAATACATGAATTGCCCTAAAACTTTCTCCTGACTTCTTATGTTGAAAAATTTATTTCATGACCGCAAAAGAGTTTTGTTTTGTTTTTCAAGATTTTCTTGTTTCATCTTTAACCAAATAAAAAATTTGAAAATGTATGATCAGGTCCTAGCTATGGAGTAGGGCATGGATTGGAAATTGTCAAAAATTCTAAATGTAATCCAACAGGAAGTGCAAAAAGCTCTCACCCTTTCCAACTTTATATTTCATTTTTTTGTCATTGCTGTTATTTTTTAGGTGTATTGTGTAATTAATTTGTACAAATATATGTTAAGCTACCATTTCATAGCATATATTTATGCCATTATTTTAAAGATGATAATAATGTCAGTGCTAGAGTAGAGCTTGCTGTGATGCACTATAGGGAAAATTGAAAAGATTTGTTTTCCATCTTGCTCGATAAAAGTTACAAAAATGCACTTATCAATAATGTCATTAGAGAAGCATCATAGTAGGTGATTATAGTTTTATGTGTAAAATCTCTGTGGTCACTATAAATTTTTGTACCATGAATAAAACATGGTCATGATGGCATTTAGCAAAGGTAACCAGAACTCTGCTCTTAAACTTTATTTAATCAGTAATACTAAGATGAGGGGAAGGCTGGGTAATTCAAAATGAGGTGGGGTTGTTACTGGAGATTATTTGTTTTTAATTGCAATATACTGCAGTGGTTGCTATTTAATATGATAATATCATTTTAAAATAAATTTGCATGATAGCTGCAAGACAAAACATAAGGTAAATTATATAATTAATTCCCTTCACACACAGTTGTAGACTTCTTCAACAGTGCTTTGTGAGGGATGCAGCATCTCTTTTTCCTCTTTTCATCTCACATTTTTGTCATCTTGACAAATTCTGTCGGGGTGGAGATGCTTGTCACCGTGTGCTTACACAAGGCGTAGAGCACTGAGACCATAAGATGAAATGTCCCCTAGTACAAATTATAGGATTTACAATACTGAATCAATTCAGTATTGTGTAATCATATACACCATGCAAATATCCCTGATTCCTCAGAGGAATTCAAGAAATAAACATCATGCACTGTTGTTCTGAGGAAAATCCTTTTGACAACCTTTACAAATCAAAGGAAGAGATTTGATTCCATTTCTTTAGCTAAGTTGTATAATTACAAATGTTAATATAGTAAAATGAATTAGCCAACTCATAAAAATTCAATTCCTGAATAAATATATGTAGCAGTGGGAGTAGCAGTCTGTTTTTCTAATGTTGAGTAAATCAGCCACAGGAGATGTAATGCCAGATGTAATGGCATTTTTATTAGCTGAGTATTATCCAGCTTTGACATGTCTGTACAGTACAGAACCAGAGACAGAATTTGGTCCTTGCCGAACAAGGAAATGAAGCTGGAACTGAATCTCTTTTGAGAAGCTATTTTTTCCTCTTGAGTAATACCTGTTGTAATTAATACCTTTCTTTACTTAAGGAAGTCTGTTATTCTATATATAAGGACAAAGACGACCTGAAAATATCTTCTGTACCAGGAGTGCTTGCTGTTGCTAAAGGCTCTGATTTGACCAATGTCTTTGACAGAAAAGACTCCATTGTCATCTAGGAAGAGGAGTCAGATAACCTTCTCTGAGCCCAGGAAATAGAATCCTTGCAACAGAAAATCAGATGAGGCATCAGTAATGTTATTATACCAAGCACGTACTTAGCTCCAAAACAGATATTGTAAGTCAAACAGAGAGTTTCATCAGATTCATTACCAATCCTGTTTTGCTGATTGCTCTTTAACAATCTCTACCGACAGCCCTATTATCTCAACAAAACAGTACGCTCTTGTTTGCAAAGCAAGTTCTCTAAATAGTAATTGTGGCGAGAAGTACTGCTGTGAAAGCTGGATCTATAAAGCCATTAATTGAACTAGCTTTGGGGCACAACAAATGATGTCTTGGTCTGAACTTGCCAAGGTCTTTCTCTGGGCTGGCCTAAAAGTAGGATGTAAGTATCCTATAAGTAAGAAAATGTGTTATCTGAATGGAAATGCTACATCCTCCCTACTCTGAAGTTCATATCATTATCAATTCCAATCAGCAACTACAGCATGTGTGGACTTTAAATATTTGGAAGATTTGAATATTCAGGGAGCAAGTATTATAAATCAAACATGCTATTAACTGCTGAGACAGGAGCTACTTTAATTTGAATTGAGTGCATGTTAAAGCTAATGTTTGGATCAACTTAAAGATTTTATTGTTGTAACCAACCTAACATATGGATACGCCTGTCTTTCCAGTATTTGATTTCTCCCAAAAAGAGGAAAATACACATCTATCTGTGCAGCTATTAGCTGATACATAGACCAGAAGTTTAATTTCCGTTGTTTAGAGGAGTCTGAGGACTGCAGTTGAGTCTAATGCTGAGAAGGTGCAGAAACAGTGATGATATAATAAGAAGAGTGGTTGACCTGAGATACCGAGCCCCATGTGTATCAATTTCTATGTTGGAAGGAAAATGGAAGTTACAGTTATTGACTGAATTTAAGTGACTAGAAATACTCATCATAAACTGAATGAATGTTCCTCGTGCCTCATCCTCATTTTTAAGGGCTACATACCTGCAGCAGCAGACCTCTACATTATTATATTGGCTTGGGAGATAAATCCCAAATATATCATCTGATGCTCTTTTGACTACGTAAGACAGAGAGAGCACGAGGCTCGGCTGCCTGAGAGCAAGTCACTGAGTGCAAGAGCCCTAAAGCTACAGCTGCTTGCTTCCACTCCTGGTA
Source organism: Fregata magnificens (assembly GCA_013389945.1). Classification (NCBI taxonomy): domain Eukaryota; kingdom Metazoa; phylum Chordata; class Aves; order Suliformes; family Fregatidae; genus Fregata; species Fregata magnificens. Next base: position 17,912 of record WAAD01012196.1, read on the forward strand.
GTCCCACAGCAATGTGCCATGTGCAGCTCTTTCCATATGACTTTCTTGGTCATGAGCCAGAGCAGCAGGTTCCACTATGACAACAGATGAAAGAGGGAAAGTTCTTCCATCCTGTTTTAACAAGACAGGCCTTTAGCGCTAGCCATACCAATGCTGTCAAACTTGCTTTATCCAGTCATGTCTATAAACTTGCTTTATCCAGTCACGTCTATATTTTCACCAACACAGATATTCATAGCCAGAAGAAGGTGGTCATACCACCAGACCATCAGTATGACTTTTGGAACTTTTTGGTCCTGGTGAAGGACTCAGTCCTCCTATGAAAGAAACTTAAAGGCCTTTCCACAACTTGTGGACATACTGCACTTCTCTGCTGGCTTTGTGGAGAATGGAACTGCTTCTTATTATTTTGGAGGAAAAATATTTTAATTTGTTGTGTCTGGAGTCTAAAAGAATAATAACCCATCCATGGTGGTCCTCCCATCCAGATGCTCCATAGAACGATGAATCTTACCTAGGATTCTAGTAGTGATGGCTACTGATTTCAGGTGGTTTAGAGTATCCCTACTTAGACAATTTGCTGAATAGCTGTCAAATATCCTTTAGACCATGATTTCTGAATCAAAGAGCCTTTTGTTGAACTTTTATGAGGTTTGAACCCACTCAGAGCTTGAATTTCTTGTAGAAGGCCTTGGCTCTGTTTCTACAAGCACTTACCTACTCGAGAGCATTTTCAACTGATAAAAAATGCTTTTACTGCAGTTGAAGACATCCTGTTACTCCAGTTAGAATCTGCCTAGCAGTTTTGAAAGTAAAAATGGTCACACCTTTGTGAACACTAATGCTAAATCGCCCACGCCAGCCAAGTCCTTGCAGCAATAGCAAAATCTGCTCAGTGTCTGCAGAGACACCATTTCCTCCCCCTCTTCTATACAGCTCAGTCCCTGTCTCACTGAGGGCTTTGACAAATTAGAAAACATGAGCCTCAGGGTCATATGCACAACAATGTGTTACAGCTCAGGGCCAGCACACACGCAGTGACAGTCACCAACATCAGGATAACAGGAGCCTAGACTTGCCCTACGTCCGCTATGTTTAATGAAGCACTTTTTTTTTTCCTAATCAATAGCTTATTGTATAACTGCATCAAAGTCCATGTCTAACTGAAATTTGGACCCTTTCCTCAAGTCAATAGAAATATTTTTTATTCAATGATTTGAGTAGGAACAGAATCACATCCTTGAAACTGAAAGCGTCAAGGTTGTTCATCACTGAGGAAGTCACAATACTCAGTAAATAATAATTGGCTTCTCCTAAATGGTAATGTAAGAAGCAGAGTGGTTGTTGAGGGAACAGTATATGTAACTATTATACTCCTCCTTTTTATGGAACTTAACATTGGATCTCAGTGCATTAGGGTGGTTGTTTATCCTAAATCCCTTTCTTTTACATTCCATGTAACTTCAATTTGCCAATTATAAAAGGGGGATAATAGAATTTCCCCATCTCACAGTACTGCATAACTCAGTACTTTTACAATATTGAGATGCTCAAATGTCATGGTACTAGGGAAATAATAATTGTTTACAGTCACAATGGTAATAGAAGTGAGGATCATTATATGCAAACCACATTCTTCTTGTTCTCATGCATGTTACAGAGTTTTTCTGTTGATATCACAGATAGTCATTTATGTGGGTAACCCAAGTCTAAATTTCCATGTTTTTGCACTTCCTGAATGGTCAATGAGAATGAATAGTGAGACTCTTATTCAAATATGTAAGAATGTGAGCTTTGTGTCAATGCTTAAATGAAATATCTGATGAATAAAATAGAACATACTTGAGGACATACTTCTACAAAGTAATCCTGAGTGATATGACTGGATTTACTGAAAAAATAAGAACTTACAGAGAAGTGAAAGTGCTAAGTTTTGTCCCATGGCATATTATTCTTGATGTCAAAGACATTCCTTTGTCTATATAGCATTTTTAGAAAAATCATTGCTGAAAAATCTGAATCCGTTAGAAAGACTGTGCTGAGTAAATTGCATAATCTTCTTTTTCAACATCAATTATAGTTTTTTTGCCTCTACTAAAAATTTTTTCCTGACAAAGCCAAAGGCAGGATAGAGATTGCCACCCAGGAGTTTAATTTTCCCCGATGTGCTTCAGAGCAAGAATTAATTGCTACTTCTTCCTCTGCCTTCTTAAATTTCAATGTAATTTTTATACCTACTCTATAATATACTGTTTATTTAGTTCCTTGCTTTCCAGGAAAAATATGCAAACTGTTTAAACCTTATGGTTAATATAATCTACTTTCACCTTATGAGAAAAAGCATGATATCAGAGCAATAATGAGATCCTAAGTGTAGTTAATTAAGTGAGAGCCATTTGTTAGTGGTATTTCTTTAGACTATCCTGATATTTCATGTCATATTTTTCAAAAGTGTTTGTCTTAAAACCTGTGTGTTTTTATGGTGTTGAAGTGATCTCTGTTTTGTGTTACAAGTTAGAAAAAACTGTCCATAGTCTTCACTAGAAAAACATATTTCTAAATCACTCCGTGCTGCCTAGGATTGTGATTATGAAAGCCATAGGGGGCTTATCGTAGGTATTATTTTAGTTTTGCCTCATGAGATGCATCAGTATATACTAGGTACTTTTGAAAAGCTTTGCAATGGTCTAGAGTTTAGAAATTTTAACTGCTTCCACTGAGAAAAGTCAGTACATTATGTATTTCAAAGCAGTAAAATATTTGACACTGAATAACAGATTCCATAAACAACTATTCTAAAAGCCTTTTTCCTGAAATAAATCCTTGCTGAGGAGGAATCTCAGTTGTACTCTCCAGTGGCGTGAACTGCTGACATGAATATTTCTTACCTTATGGAATTTAAGCAAAGCATGTTTCTCTATTTGTCTCTCTTCAAGCCTGTTAAAAGAAAATAGGTACCATTTTTCATTGAAGGCTGGTTAGAGATGTTAGTTAGCATTATTTGTGTATATATATAAAAAAATATATCTATAATCTCATTGGCGAGAACATAACCATATTTGAAAATAATTACAGTCTCTTAAAGTTACAACTTTTTTCAGTAGTAGGCATAATTCATTATCATCGGTGGCCTGCCATGTATCTCTTCTTCTCTGCTTACATGCAGAACAACATAAAAAATGTTTGGAATGGAAATACTTTTTGGATTTATTGTTTATTATTTAGTCCTCCCACCTACTCCTTGTAGTTTGAGGCAGTTGACTTGAAAAATTTTTGTGTGTGGCCACACTGTAAGGCTGCAAATTTTTTGCTAAGTTTTCTCTCACTTTTTATGGCAGGGGGAGGGGTGACTCCTTTACAAATTAGCTAAATACCTGTGAGAGACCTTGCAGCTGAAGCCTGCAAGTCCTTAAATATACCTACTGAAGTAATTCCTCACTCATTTTTTACATTATCAATTCTGTGATAATGATGAAAGTAAGTAAAAACAATGAAATAAGATATGGGCTGGAAAGCACAACTGGGCTAAAACCAGGAGGGAGCGACTAAGAATAAGGAAGGTACAAAAACTGACAAGCAGGTGACAGAGAGAAAGGAAGATGATAGTGTGAGAGATAGAGCCTTGACCTACAATTAGAGGAGAAAAAAATAAACCAAGGAATGAAAAACAAATTAAAAAGAAAGAATTACTGAAAATGGAAGCAAATAAAAATCCCTATCTGTCTCTTTAATAGGCTTAGAAGTATTACATTCCTTGTAAGATACATTATTGATAGAATAAGCCTGGAGATGTTAACGTAAGGTTTGTTTTATGTGAGTACTCATGTGTAAAAGTTTATTGTTCATGACATTTTTAGAAGGCAACTACAAAGAGTATTTTAGCACAGCCAATACAAATGTCCTTCTTCTTAAGTTAATGATGGTAATATTGTATTTTTTCCTAAAAAAAAAAAAAAAAAAGCTGACTTTACTAACTTTTTCTTGAAAGCTACAATTTCTTAAAGAAAAATACTCCTGGAAGAAACAAGGAATTCTTAAGATTTTAGGTGCATTAGTATGGGTATCTTTATCAATGGACTGGAGGCAGGCAGCTCTGGAAATTTCCAGTTTGTGAAAAGAACAAAAAATAAATACAGCAACAATAATAAAATGTGTATAATTCTTGCATCTTCTCCTCAGACTGGAATGGGACACCTGCGTGTTACGAAAGAAGGCCTTCGTCTGGAAGGCGAATCGGAATTCCTATTCCCTCTTTATGCCAAAGAAATCCATTCTCGAGTGGTAAGCAGATAATCTTTCAGTAATGCTAAAATAAAATTAATGCACTTATGAACAGTTGAATTTAGGCAAAGTCCAGGCATCTGTCATGGAATTATCTATATATGTGTGTGTATATATATATGTGTGTGTATACATGTATACATACATATTTTTGCATACTTTACAAGCATGATCATTAGGTAAATGTTCTGATACTATGGTAGAATTAACATTTTTCTCTTAGGCATGTGATAAGAAATAGCTCAAAAAGGAATTATAAAGGTCATTGTATATAAGCAATGCTAAAATTTTAAGAGTGTGTAGAAAGTTGTTCATTATTTTTGCTGAGATTATTTTTTAATGCAGGCTTCCCTGTGAAACTGCTTGTTTTGTGGCATTTGTGTATTATGGAATATTTTATATATGTCTAAAATTAATGGATCTTACCGGAAAAGTTACAATTTCTCTAATAAGTTCAGTTTTTGTCACTGCTAGGACAATATTAAATGTATGATAACTTTATATATTTATGTATATAAAATCTACAAAACTAAATGGGAAGATTTAGGATTTAATCTTCATAGAATCATGGAACACCAGGTTGGAAGGGACCTCAAGGATCATCTGGTCCAACCTTTCTAGGCAAGAGCACAGTCTAGACGAGATGGCCCAGCACCCTGTCCAGCTGAGTCTTAAAAGTATTCAGCATAGCGGAGTCGACCACTTCCCTGGGGAGATTATTCCAATGGTTGACTGTTCTCATTGTGAAAAATTTCCCTCTCGTGTCCAATCGGAATCTCCCTAAGAGTAACTTATACCCATTACCCCTTGTCCTCTCCATGTGACTGCTTGTAAAAAGGGAGTCTCCGTCTTCTTGGTAACTTCCCTTCAAGCACTGATACATGGTGATGAGATCACCTCTAAGCCTCCTTTTCTCAAGGCTGAACAAACCCAGTTCCCTCAGCCTATCCTCATATGGCAGGCTTCCCAGACCTTTGATCATCTTGGTGGCCCTTCTCTGGACCGCGTCCAGCCTGTCCACATCTTTTTTGAATAGCGGGGACCAGAACTGCACGCAGTACTCCAGGTGTGGCCTGACAAGCGCTGAGTAGAGTGGGACAATGACTTCTCTGTCTCTGCTGGTGATGCCCTTTTTGATGTGACCCAGCATCCTATTCTTGGCCGCAGCAGCACACTGTTCACTCATATTAAGCTTCCTGTCCACCAGGACCCCCAGGTCCCTTTCCACAGAGCTGCTCTCCAGCCAGGTGGATCCCAGTCTGTGCTGCACTCCTGGATTATGTTTTCCCAGGTGCAAGACCTTACACTTGTCCTTGTTAATCTTCATAAGGTTCCTGTTAGCCCACTCTTCCAGCCTATCGAGATCTTCCTGCATCTTGTTTACGTAGACATTTTTACATAGACAAAATTTAATATTATTATTATTATTATTGAGGTAAAATCAGAATAACATACTTGGTCAAAGAAAATATTTATCAAGCAGATTAACTTTAAAATGGCACTGAGAATGGGTATGGTATGAAAGATTTTTATTGAAGTACTGGGTTTAGAGGAAGAAAGTGAATGAAAGAGTGAACTCTGAAACTTATTCAGGTGAATTTTTTGTAGAGTGATATCTGTTGGTGGCCAACAAAATGAGTATTTTTCAGAACTATTGTCTGTAATCTAAACTCACAAAATAAAGCCAAGTTTTTTGAACAGTGTCATCAACCAATGGGACATTTCATTGAATAAAGTACTGTTCAATGAGAGTAAAAGCTGAATATGGCTCTTTCATTACTTCAAACATGTAATCATCCTCACCAAGTCATTAGAAGAAATAGCCAGCTATGAGACTTTTCTGAAACTAGGGAAAAAGTTAGTGTTTGTATCACTATAGCAAGAGAAAATGTAAATAAATTTATCAGAAAACATGGTTGATACAGGATTTAGGATGAGGTTGTTAAAATGCTTGATTACTGAAATTTAAGCAATGCCAACATATTTTAAGCCTATTAAGCCTTTCTTTTTCTCTCTTTCTGCAACAAGTATTTCCAGTAGCAGGAACAGCTCTTACTTAGGTGGTGAAATTCCGTTGCTAAATCTATATGTCCGTTTTGTTTCTTATGCTATATTCTTTTCTGCCTCATAGACAGTGGGAAAACTAACTATGTCCTTAAATGAATTTCCCTTGAGGTTGTTTATCCAATAAGACATGTAACTTTTTAAGACCAGCATAGCCAATACTTAAGAACTCCCTCTGCCCCAAAAAAATCATTGTGCAATGTTAAGCTACAACTCATGCTCTTTTAATATTCTTTCCAGCTCTTAATACATTTAGTACAATGTAGGAAGAAAGAGGTGTGGCAGCATCTAACATAAGCTTAGCTGTCTAATGACCCATCATGATCATTAGTAGCAAGCATTAATTAGAACCTTCAGGCTACTGCATGTCTCTGCCCCCTATGAACTGATAATTTATCAGAGGGTTTTTGTTTGTTTGCTTGCTTTTTAAAATATTTGAACTCTTTAGAGGCTTAATTGCCTGTAGCTTGATCTCCTGAGTGCCATCTATATATTTATTCTCACAAAGTTGCTTATTTGTTAAGATTTCTTTTTCTAAGTTTGTCTGTTAGAGAATTGGACCACTTACAGCTATCATAGCAGCTTTCCCCCTTGCCTTAATAGTTTTCTCGTTGCAGTCTTCTAACAGCTTTTCTCACCTAATGAGGTCTCCAAAGTGCTAAAAAAAAATGTAGCAGAAAATCTACTTGCTGTGCATCATCTCTGGAGCCTATTACAAGTTTATGCCTTCATTATAAGTCCAACACAGAGTTGTGGACAACACCATTGCATCTTAGCTAAGACATATTCATGGAAAGATAAAAGATGAGCATTTATAAATAAGTTACTAGATTTTAATTAGTCAACAACACATGTGTGGAAGCTGCAAGTCTAGAATACAGTTTATTCGCACTTACATTTGATATTACAGATTACTAACTTATTTTTTTAAATCAGCCAGTGGCAGTCAAATAAGTGTAATAAAGAAGCCCAGATTTGTGGGTCATTTAGCACATGTACTTAAATGTAATATATTTACCTGATCTTTGTTGACCTTCGTTTTCCACTTTGTACTAACTTGTTACCATTAATGTTCATTCTAACACACTGCTTACTTTTTTCCTAAGACTTTTCATTATTTGTGTTAATTCTGCTAGCTTTCACTTTTTCCTGATATAATATACAAAATGAGATTCATTTATTTTGCTCACTTAGTGACTTCTTTTGAGATAGCGTATCTTCCTACTCGTAAGATATCCTTTTTTTTTTAGAAAAGTGTAAGTTGGACTCCAGACTGTGTATTGCTTCTACCACTGTTATTAGATAAGTGATTGTAGTAAAATTTCTCACGCAAAATGTGTTCAAAATTCTCAGGTTATCTCATACTCTAAGCATTAAATTACGTTGGGAACATGACTTGGGAGTGATTTTCAGGGGTTAGCCCTTCAAGGTGCTGCATAGACTCTCTTGAGTCCAGAAAAAGTACCAGAAGCCATATGAAAGAGACTGATCTTTAACAATATTCCAGTAGTTAGAAACTCACTTATTTATCTAGGAATGACTATGCCCTCTGAGGTCACAAGCAGGCAGCTTGCTAATGCCCTCTTCATATCACATATTCTCTGATACTTTGGCAACCAAGATCTGCTTAGGCACTCTTATCAGTTACTAGATTCCTGTCCTTTAGATACAAAGTATGCTTTAGTATGACAGCACCTGTACTGCAAAAAACTTCCTCCCCTCTTTTTAAGTCTACCGGTGTGGCTACAATTTGCTGATCCAAATGAGCGTGATCAGACTTTTTGTCCCCAGATAATTTTCTGATACTTAAAATCAAGTAAGGCAGCGGCCAGTACGATCTCCCTGAAAATCAGCTGCATTTAAAGACAATTCAGGTGGTGAATTGAAGAAAAACATAAGAAGAACCCACTCAATGCCCTCCTCACAAAGTTTTAGGACACTTCCAAATGACCCCTGCCAGGTCTCTTGCTGTGAACCTGTTTCATTACTGTCGGTATATCTAGTCTGGTGGAGCACAGTGGGCACCTAGGTCTTTCAAAACAGTTACTCATCTGCTCTTCAAGACAAGGAGAAGCTTGGAGAAGCTCCAACTGGCCTGAAGTACAGAGAGTTTGAGTAGAAGGTCTGGGAATATGTTATGGAAATTACATCACCTGGGAGGAGTTCAACAAGCACAACACCAAGCCATGAATTAACACAAGGAGATGTTTTGGTTTTGGTGAAGTAATTCCACGCTGGCTGCCATCTAAGAACGACATGAAATTTTGAATTGCCTACCATAGCTAGTCTGGATTGTGGTGAGGTTGGTAGGGATGAAGATACCAATTACACCTGCTCGGCATGCCCTGGCTTGCATGAGTAGCACAGAATGATGGGTAGGCATGAGGCTCTGATTGCTCTGCAAATGTCCCAGCTGTGATGCAACCTGTGAGGAGAGTTAAGTCGAATATGAGTGCCATTGCTTTGTGACCTTCAGATGTGATTTTGTTTACTGGAACATCAGATGTGGAACAACACAGAGTGTATTAGGCTCAAATCATGGTGCGGGGATGTGGACAAGCAGGTAATGCTGTTCAGTCTGCTGATATACTTCTGTCATCCTTCGAAGTGGCGGCCAGGGAGGCGATTTAATTTAGACTGACACTCTTATCTGTACTGTCATCTATTAAAGTCAGCTTTGAGCTAGTCAACCTGCCACTTTCTCCATCACCCACTGTCTGAGTTTCCTTGCCAGGAGAGTCAGTACCAGGTGCCAAAATCAAGCCAAAGCATACAGGCTGCACGGACCATTGAGGAAGCAGAATGCACATGCATGTTTCTCACCAAGTTAATATGACAGTATAAATTCGCAAAGTGGGGTACTCACACTTCAATTAAATGGCTATCTTCTAGGAGTCTCAATTATGTATTGAAATGTAGTAAAACTAGTACTTAAGCATTTTTTTCCAAAAGATAAAATGTTAGCAACCATATTCATTGGGCCACTAACACAGATTTTGTTCATCTGAAGTATTGTCTATAATTGTTTTCTTATTTTAAATCTGATATAGTTGAAGTAATGAAAAATATCTGCCCAAATTATTTGATGACATCTGTGGATGGTTTTGTAGCTGCAAAGCTCTTTCAGTGACTGAGTTAATATAAACAGTAGACTAAATTTTGAAAATTATTAACGATTCTGATTATTCTGCTGAATCTACTTTTTTTTTCCTCTATATGTCAGGACTCATCACTGCTTCTCCAGTCTACTCACAATGTGACTGTGAATGCTCGCAATTCAAATGGGGAAGTCACGGGCAGATTAAATGTGGGTAAGTCTAAGTGATTTTTCCTTGTTCACTGTTTTGGAAACATTGTAATGAATATTTGCAAGAAGCTCAGAGGATATAAAGCACTAAACACATGACTATTTTTTACTGTTATGGCCATATTTGAATAGTCCAGCTGCCACTCAATAAGTACCAACAGTATATTTTCAATTTCTCAGTTAAGCATTAATTCTGTAAATATTTGAAGCACTTCTTTATTGCAGAGTTATGCAAGAAAGGTCACTGCAGAAGTTACTCTTTTTCTTGTGTAAATATCTATTGATAGTTGCAAATCATTTTCGAAGAAAATGCAACAGGAGAACATGGCTAGAGAGGTCTGTATGTCTCTCTTCATTTCCTAGTATTCCAGAGACTAGTACATTTAAGCAGATGTCCTAAAAAAAAAGCCAGTTCACAACTTGGAAATGTGTATGTTTTACTGTATTTGGTAGCAGTAAGACACATTGGTTTACTGAGTGAAATCAATAGATCTAGACAGATGTAGGTGATAGATCTTGGCAGGAGGAATAAGCAGACCTTGCTCTTTAAATCATACTTTTAAAGCAAGAATGGCAATAATGTCAGATACAACACAATTTTTCCTAGTTTTGTTAATATTTTTCAACCTTTATTTGACTTTGGAGAAAAAGGTAACAATTTATTAACTTGTTTCTTCTAAGATCCTCATGCAGCAAAGCATAAATTCCTACTTATTTAACTGTGAGAGTAACCTGATATGCTTAAGTAGTTTACTAGATTGGGACTCAGATGAGCATTGATTAGCAGCTCTTCCATGCTGATGAGACTGTAACTTCTGTGACAATTCCTGTTTGAAGAATTATCATATCAATTCATTGAACATATTGCAAGCTTCACTGTTTTCAAACAAACTTCAAACAAAAAATGGAATTTATAACTTTTAAAGGGGCCTGCTATTCCCCTTAAAAATGTATACTTATACAATTAATCACAATTTGGCCTTTAAATGTTCTCAAATCTCTTTTTTTTTTTTTAATTCAAGCTATTATAAAGATCTGAATTATTCCTCTTAAAAAAATGCCCCTAAATATTTATCAAAACATGATAGTAGAATTCATATCTCATTTTGGTAATAATTGTGGGTATGAAATGTACAGTACTTCTAGTACAGCAATTAACTATACAGTGACCACATGACCAAAACCAAACACATCATATGGTCAAAATTTCTGTGTCATGGCACATATGCTGTTGATTCTGTCGGCTACATACTGTTTGTGGATGCCCATCATGGGACCAGATGTGTATCTGCACTGCGGTCATGTGCCCTCCTGCCTGATGAGAAGAAGTTGTCAGGAGGTCCTTTGGGAAGGACAGACTGCAGAGCAGATCATTGACCACCAGACTAATTTGTCCAACCTGATCCCTGCCAAAGTCTGAGAAACTTACAGGTAAAATCATGTCAGACAGTAGCCCAAAGGCCTGATGAATTGATTGACAGGCTGCGTCCAGCCTGCATGACCTAGAACTGCTAATAGAAAAGTTGTACTATAAAGGTGTTCATGAATATTTGGTCCTGTATTGCGTTTAAGCATTTGTCAGATGAGTGACCCCATCATTAACAAGTGCTTTTGCATGAAAGTGAAAAGAGCTGCTCTGACTTCTGCTGAACTCAATTCTGTCATCATATTTTAATATACTCATGATGCACTTAAGGGACTGCATCCCTATGGAAATAAGGCACCTCCATATTTCAAGCTGGAAACATGACATACCTTTGGCAGGTGGAAGGTACATTGCTTCTTAGACAATGTTTCTGCATGAACAATTAAGAAACTTTGCTGGGGAAAAAATGTCAGCACTGAAGAGTGATATAGAGTAATTACTTGTTTGGACTTTGGCACCTGTAATGTAACTGAAGTCCATAAATGAGCAGTCTGAGATATTCACCCATAGTGTATCTTTCCTGTTAACAAAGAGAGCTTCAGTGCTGAAAGTAGTGTAAAGGATATATTTTACTAAAAGGAAAGATATTTTAGTGATTGTGTCAGCCAATGGATATAGATCTTACCTTAGGAAAATGAAGCCTGGCAAAAACAAGAACAAATCTCAGACTGTCTTTTCTTTTTTCCCCTTCCCAGTCACCACTTAGTCTTCTTCTGAGAGTGTTAACAAAGAGCAATACCGAAAGTGAGATGGAATGTGCTGCCTTAAATAAATAGAAAGTTAAAAATATCTGCTCTGTAGGGCTAGAGGCATCTAGATTGAAGAAAACTTGTAAACTGAAGACATGGTAAACAGAGAAGGGTCAATACAAACCTATGTTGTAGAATATGGACTGTGGTGTTTAGGGGGGAGAGTTCTGCTGGATGGAAACTGTCTAGTCAGTAGTGATTCATTTACAGCAAGTATTTTCTCTTCTTATTGGTAGTTTAATTCTGTTTCTCTGCTTTTCGTCATCTGGCTCTTCTGGCCTTACTCCCAGTAATGCATGGTTCAGTGTTATGGTACCTTATGATCTTACAGCTCTTTTGATGCAGAATGTAAGATTTATACAGTCTTTGAAAGGTCTGGCCTGTGGCTTATAGCTGACATCTGGAAAATTTTCCAGTGAGAAAAAGGTGCTAACTTTAATTGTTGTGAAATAGTTTTGGATAAGAAAACTATTCGTCCCAAACAACATTGTGATTTGAAGGTCACTTGTGAACGCATATCCTGTGTTAGGCATAGATAATGAGAACGAAGGACGCTTATGTCTGGATAAGCACCAAAGAACTGGGTGAAACTAACACCTCTTACCAAACACAGAGACCAGACGGATGTTGTGCCAACCTTGGACCATATATGGAAGAAAGGATGCAGGGTTCATGGAAGGGACACCAAAAGGATGCCCCTCTACAGCCACTAGGGACCACCAAAGACCACTGAAAACCCCTTCGGAAATTTTCTACAGACTTTGGCCACATGCGTATCAGTAGTGTAGAAAATGTTAATTAGTAGAATGAATATGTATAGTTATTCCAGGAAATGTAATGCGTATGCATGTATCTGGGGAACAAAGGTCCTGACCTGTGCCCCATATGGCATGCACGTTAGGTGGAGCGATCCCCCATGCATCCAGCGCTGCAATAAGGAATGCCTGCTTCTTAATACTGCATTGGTGTTAAGAGGTTTATTCCCGACTTTCGGTGACACTTTAACCTTCTCCTAAGGGAAAGCCCCATATTTGGTGTTGTCCAGATGAAAAGTTGTCTGGCTGTGCAGAGAGGCTGTGTCTGGCTTAGGCAATATATGAGGAAACCAGTAGGAAGGAGCAAAGTTTAGACTGGAAGACCTGCATCTCAACTCTTTTAAAAGTGGTCAGTGTATAAAAGCAATTCAAATTCAACACTGAAGCAGAGAAGTTCTGACAGCACTTTGGCTTACTCTTTTCAGATATACTACAAGAAATACTTAAGTAAGAGGGTGAAATAATTATTTGAGCCTGGGAAAATTAAAACTACATCAAAAGGAAGTGCTAAAGTACATTTGCATATTATTTGAAATATTTGATGTTTAAGTAATCTCTTTTTGACTGGCAATTCTATTTATTGAATTCATTAATAACTGGTCTTAAGTGCTGTCTGGTGTAGTTGGTACCATTGTAAATACTAACATGAAATATTACTAATATTAAATCATACTAATTTTAGACTGATAGAGAAGTGTTGAAAGAGCAGTAAAAACCTAACACTGTAAAGAACTCTGTTAGTAACTAAAGATATGGTCAAACAACAGTGACTGGGGTAAGTGACAGTCTGTTAAAGTAAATGACCATCCATACATAGCTTGGTATTTTTAGCCATTGTCCTTAGCCAGTCATAAAATGCATGCATGTAAGATGATGTTCCCTTATAAGAAGTGTGAAAAATAGGTGTGTGGCTGATTTACTTCATATGCATAAGCCTTTGCTAAAGAATTAATGCCTTCCACAGTTGCCAGCATACTGGAATTATGTCTTAATACTCTATTTATCTTATAAATATGAGTAGTTGCCATTGTGAAGGAGCTGTACAGATAAGTTTGGGATCATTCCAAAGATGACAATATAATATAGTACCACTCATAAGATCATAACATAAATACCTTTTAACTCATAGAAGATTGTGATTCAAATGATCCATTAAAATATTTTAATAAGTTACTAATAGTGATTTAAATACCCAGTCTTCAATGGAAGTAATTCACAAGAGAGATGTGAAACAAATCTTTACTTGAGGAGTTTCTATGAAATTCCTCACATGAAGATAACAGGTGCATATTATGCAAGAAAGAAAAAGATTTCCTTCATGAATTACAGATGTACTAAAATGACATTAAATGCCGTGAGCACGCTTCTTTTAAAGTTTCTACATGCTCCTCAGTTTACCTGCATGACATACGTCTTGCAGGAGTTATCTGGGCATTGTAGCTCTTTAAAAATGCTGTCGATCTTCTTGTGTTTTGGACTGTGTTCCATGATTACGCTGCTTACAGAAGCCTCACTGAATGCAAATACATTTAACTGCTTGCCAGGAAAAGAATACTTTCAAAGTAATAGGGATCATAACTAAAAAAACAAACCAATTCTGTGCTTTACTCTTTTTTGACTTCAGTATCCCTCTGGATGACAAAGATATCTATTTTGTTTGAGTTACTCTTTAAAATCATTTAAAACTCATATATGACCAAAGAAACTCATAATAAAACCAAGTAAGTAATTTTTAAAAATAATTTACAGCAAAAAAGGAAATGGGACATTTAGTTAAGGGATTATGGGGATGTGATTGCTTTGTGACTATTTCTGGGAGAAATGGGACTTAAAAAAAGGATGTTGGCCAACCGACAGCAAGGAAGGAATCTAAGCAAGGCACATATGTGGGAAGGTACAGGATTGAGAGTCAGAGGGAATTAAGAAATTACAGCTTGCTCATCAACCTTCAAAACTGAAATATCTAGAACTTTCTTTGATAATCCAAGAAAGCAGTTGAAGAAAGCTGCTAACCATCATCTCGAAGATTCCTGTTCTTACCACTTGAAAGCCTTATTCAATCCTAGAATAAAAAAGAAATGTAGCACCTTTGATTTATACCCTGAGCGATAATAAAGCAACTTAGTGTAAAAAATTATCAAACGTTTTTGATAATGAATGATAACAAATACATAATATATATAAGAGAAACATATAGACTTATATAGTCAATTATCAAATAGTTAAGAGCAACATTGGTATCAAACAGTAAATGATGCTCCACCTAAGTAAACATATGCTTACATATACAGTCTACCAGCAGATGAATATAAAAGTCAGATTTTGCAGTGGTGTTCCAGTGCTGAATATTAAGAAATTGGATGAAGAGCAGCATGTTTCCACCTATCTTTACTGAAAAGTAGGGCCAGTTTTTTAAAAGATCTACTTTTCAAGGATGATGTAAGGAGGCTTCAAGCTCCAGAAAACCCTAAGATCTGCTTGTAATATGTCGTTTTCAGAAGAAAAAAACCACAAAGGAAAGGTGCTTCCAAAGTCATGCAAGGTCTGTGAGAAGAGATTCCAGTACAGTGGGCTGCTGGTCCTCCTCCTAGTTCAATCATTTACACCAAGGAACAGTAACATCCATAGCATCAGGTCAGGAGTTCAGTTTAAAGTATTTAAAGCTAGAGGGAATTTATTTAGATAACTGTTTTATGAAGCTGTTCTGCACTTTGAAACATGAAAGCAGCACCACTCAGAAAGCATGGGAATATGGTAAAAGTCAAAATGGTTTATGCAGTCTGAAAACAGAATCACAGGCAAAATTTTGCCTAGAGACTATTTTCATGTCCATCACATTAATCTGAACAGCTGTTAAAATGAGAGCATTTGTGCTATCCCATCCCTCTTTTTTCAAACAGGAACAACATTCTAAGGAAACAGCTTAAGTGTCAGTACCTGATGTATTGCTTCATTAGCATTAATTGCCATCTGTAAACTACTACTTTCCAATGTCAAATCATTTCTGGTTTCGTTCTCAGCATTTTGATATTTCATTTTCAAGTGACAGTATTTTTTCATCAGAGACATAATAGGAAGAAAACAATGTTAATGAAGCATGATGTATGTAAGAAGAGTTTGATGGTGTTTTTACAGGGAAAACCCTGAAGCCAGTTTCATAAACTTGACTTAATTAATGACATTGTAAGATCATTTAACTTTTCCTTCTCTATTTTTCCCAGAAGGCTTTCATTAAAAACTCCATTTTTGTCCAAATAGATTCTTTCTTATCTTTGAGATAAAAGCCAGAACATATTTCTTGAAGATCTTTGTACTGCAGGAAGATGATTATTTGCACAACTTTAATTGCTGTCCAGCTGGGCTATAAGAAGGAAAGATACAACATAAGAGTAATTAATAGAAAGCTAAATTGCAAACTTCATCGAAGTACTTTTGAGGTGATTAAGTCTTCCTGTGATCAAGAACTTACAGTATTTGTTCCAAGGGGATTGCTGTGGTTTAACCTGGCAGGCAGCTAAACACCACACAGCCGCTTGCTCACCCCCCCACCCCTCAGTGGGATGGGGGAGAGAATCAAAAGGACAAAAGTAAGAAAGCTTGTGGGTTGAGATAAGAACAGTTTAATAACTCAAATAAAATAATAATAATAATAATAATAATAATGTAATGAAAAGAAACACAATCAGAGAGAGAGGGAAAGAAAACAAAACAAAACAAAACACCAGGTGATGCACCTGCTCACCACCCGCCGACCAATGCCCAGCCAGTCCCCCAGCAGCGATCCCTATCCCCAGCCAGCTTCCCACCATTAATATACTGAGCATGACGTCATATGGTATGGAATAGCCCTTTGGCCAGTTTGGATCAACTGTGTTAGCTATGTTCCCTCCCCTTCCAACTTCTTGTGCACCTGGCAGAGCATGGGATGTTGGAAAAGTCCTTGACTAGTGTAAGCACTACTTAGCAACAACTAAAACATCAGTGTGTTATCAACATTATTCTCATCCTAAATCCAAAACACAGCACTATACCAGCTACTGGGGAAAAAAAAAAAAATAAAATTAACTCTATCCCAGCAGAAATCAGGACAGGGATTAAAGTAGGGATTTTTACTTCCAGAAGTATAAAAATTTTAGCTACCAATGAATCTGATCGTATCAAGACATACATGCTAATTTTATTTAAAAGTAAAATTTAGTTGGCTCAGATCAGGCAAAATTTAGAGAATGACAGGTGGCTGCTAAAACATCCTACAGACTTTTTAACTGATCCTCTTTTCTAATTTCCTGTTTTAGTCCATGGCAGGTGTGTTTCTGTTCTATATTAAATGCATATGCTATTAGTCTTTTGTGAGATCATCGTGTATTTAAATGGATATAATGTTGAAAAGAATTAAGACAAATAGCAGAAAAAAGTAAGTAGTAATCAATATACACTTAAATTAAAGCCAGCTAAGCATATTGCCATGAAAACTTATTTATGAAAAAAGTAATTTAGTCATTATAGCTACAGTTTAATATTTAGACTCAAATGAACAGTATCCTCTTCTGCAAAAAAATACCATTGATGTCTATGTACCATGTATAGTAAGCTGCTTACCATAGCAAGATTTACACACCCTGTCCCCAAATATGATAATCATTATGAAGAAATAAGTGATAATGTTCAGGGTCAGCAATGCTGACTTAAGCCAGACTTTAAACATCCTCTGGAAGTTGATCAGGTAGTTATGTGCATTGCCAACTTGCTTAAATATGCCAGCATCACAGTTAAGGGGAAATTTAACCTGGCCAAGGGGATTTGAATCCTGTGCTGTCACTTCTCTTCTGACTCTGTCTAGAAGAAGAGAAAAGCAAGATGCATATAAGTCTACAGAGCTTAGCTCTAAAAAAAAAGGCCAATGTTTGGGAAATCATTTTTTATTTGGAAAAAGAAACAGATAGTGGATACCTATCTGTCATCAGAGAGCAATTACTCATCTGAGTAGCCCCATTCTCTTTATTTCAATGGGAGTAAGGAATTCAAAATAAGTGAAAAAGGAGGAATTATTAAACACTTTATAACCTTCTCAACTCACACAGTCTTCAGTAAATTTGCAATCCCAAACAACATATTTTGGTTCATATGGTATAGTAAGCATTAACATAAGTCATTGGATGATAATTTGAAAATAATAGTTATTGTTGAAGGTGACGACAGTTCCTGTACTTCCTTCCTTTAAAGTAATAAGAAGACTGAATTATTGGCATTGATTAATGCAAGATGAATTTGTAAAGGTTAGCTTAAAATAGCTGAAATTTATTGTGACTATCATCTATTATAGAATTTGGATAATTAAGTACATCTAAAATCCTAGTCATTTCAAGTGTAACAGTACTTTCTTCTTAAAGCTAACAACACTCCCGATGGCAGTTAGTGGCCAAAAAAGGAGCTAGATCCCTATCTTTTTGCAGCAGATCTGCAGATGAAGACACACCCCTCATCCTGGTGGACTACTTGAACAAGTATTTGCAGTGTACCCTTGTGGCAATGAGGGCTAATAGCATACTGGGCTGCATTATTCCACTCCTGGGAGACCACATCACACAATACTGTGTTAAGCCCCCTCCAGTATGACAGAGCAATGAGCAAACTGGGGAGATTCCCACAGGGAGCCATTAAGATGGTCAGGGAGTGGGAGCACATGAAGTATAAGAGGCTGAAGAAGTTGTGTTTGTTTAACCTGCAGAAAAGAAGGCTTAAAGGGGGCTTCTGATTTCTGCCTGCTTCTAAGAGGGCTAGAGACAAGATGAAGCCAGACTCTTCTCAGAGGTATACAGCAAAAGGGCAAGAGGCAACCGTCATCGGTTGCAGTGAGACAAAATGCAACTGGATAGAAGCAGGGAGGGGGGAAATATCACTGTTAGAACAGTTAACCATGGGAACAGGTTGCCCAGGGAGGCTGTTGACTCCCCTACCTCAAAGGTAGTAAACTTCCACCTGGACAAGACCCTGAGCACCTTCATCTAACTTCCAACCAAGCTGACCCTGCTGTGAGTAGGAGGTAGGACTAGGTGACCTCTGACTTGTATTCTCCTGTGATTCTGTGTTGCCCAGTCTTAAGCTGACACTTTGGAAGGGCTCAGGTCGCTTACAGACCCCAGGTCAGACCTTCTAGCCCCATGTAGAAGTCTTAGATACTCTAGGGCACCTCAAATGAGCTGAAGGCCAGGCAGGAAACACCAAAGTACGTATAATGGCACTAGACATCTATGTTGGCAACTGAGTCATGCCCCATCTGTTTAATTGGTCCTCTCACATTGTCCTCTGCCCAGATCCAGTAGGCATGCATAGAATACTCCTGAAACACAGTGCTGGAGTTGACCGTGTGAAAATACACTCATGGGTTTCTTTTAAAAAAAAAAAAATTGGAGGAAGAAGAATTATCCATTATACAGAAGATAGAGTGGTTAAAGTATTTGCTCAGGGATGAGAGACTCAGATCAGCTGTCCTCTCTGCATACGGGGTTTCAAATTATCATGCCTCATCTCCTTTAGTACTTTCCTTTGCACCTCACCTGTCTGAGGACTGTGTGTTTCACCTTTTCCTGTTGAAGTTATTCATCATGCAACAAATTCTGGATTCATTAGGCGTGAGAGGAAAGGTGATACCATAGCCTTTTTGTCAAGTCACTGTGTGAGAAATGTGATCTCCTTTTCCTGCCATGGTTTCTACATGCAATAATCCGTTTTACAGTTAAATATTTCATGGGTTTATTTTTTTATATTTAAATAGAGTATTTTATAAGGATAATACCTAGATGGATAAAGACATTTAGTTACCTAAATCACTCTGAGAGGGGAAAGTACTACCACCTAAATACCTAACACTAGGTTGGGTTGCCACTGTCTGCACGATCAGTGTCTGCAACGATCATTCAGAACCAATTTTTAAAAGATCTCTAGACTTGTCTCCAACCATAGAGAACACCGAAGTGTAAGAAGTGCTGACAGTAAGGCATCCTTACTTTAATCTGAGAGGGCATAATTGTTGCATCCATTACATAAAAGCAGAACTGAGAGAAAAAGAGGAAACAGGAGCAGCAAGTGTTCTATTAATATATTAGAGATGTTTTTAAAGGTGATGCGAGATGTATGATATGGACATAAAATGTACATATGCAACATGCTGCCTATTCTCTGTAATAATGAGATTGTTCTAATAAAAGACCAACAAGTAATTCCATACCATTCCATATGAAAATCTGACTAACTTTATGCTTCTGAAAGTAATGATTTTACATTTATTGGTATTGTATTACTCATGGAACTAGAACTGAATCTGTAGGTGTATTACATTTTTAATACACTTTTAATTAGATCTTCTTTTAAGTAAGGTGCTTTAATATAACAAAAATTAACTAAAAAATGAAATTGCATAGCAATACCCCAAAGCACTCGGGATTTTGGCTTATATTCAACACTTCAGTGATTCTAGATGGTAGGAAAAGAGTGAAGCATACAGAGTAGGTGACAGCCATAGGTTATCACAAATAATGGATAGCAGAAAAGAGTAAGAAAAGAAAAGATCTGAAATTAAATAAATAACTTCAGTGCTGGAAAGCCTTTTCTTCTGAAAGATCTAAAGACACACTAAAAGTGCTTAGTACTTGACAGAACTAACTGGATTTGAAGAGTCTGACTACATGTTACCAATTTCATTGATGTTAAGTCTTTGTGGGTAAGTATTTTATGGCAGACCCTATTTTTGATAGAAGACTCTTTGCTGCCTCGTCCTTCTACATTTGTATTGGCCTGGAATTCAAAGGTTGGGTAGCAGTAGAAGGGAGTTTATTTCAATGCTTTTCCACTGAAATGGACTCACTAAACAAAAGACTTTCATTCCCCAGAAAACCACCTAGGGGATTCGAGAGTGAGGAGGAGAAACAAAAAGGAATACTGTTGAGCAGTGTGATCCATTGCAGGCACTAGGTCAATTGGTTTTGGAACAATTTTTCATCATTTAACGTGGCATCCTCAGTGCCAAGAGGTCTGTGATGTGATGTGATGATCACATATGAGGTCTATATCAGGACTTCACATGTTAAAGGAGGAAGTGTAGCGAAACAAGGGGCAGTTATTGGTCAGCCTAACTAGCAAGGATAACCAAGTGACCTGGGAATTCCTGTGATGCCTCTGGCAGCAATGGGAAAACAGTTCAAATGCTCTCTATAACCTGCATTCAGTCATGTTACATTTTTAACTGTAGGTTTTTATTAACAAGTATGATGATGTAGTTTTAAAGAGCCACCAATTAAGACTAGTTTTGGAAGTATATGATGTGTAGTGAGTGTTCTCAGTGCTTGTACTGTTTTTTCTTATTTAAGTCTAGCTTTAGAATATAATGGGCATAGTTCACAATGCACCCGTCTTAGATCCTGCCTAACTGCCCCTCTACATGCTTAAATTCAATGCTTAGATTCTCCTAACTCTTGCGCAGAAAAAATGTTAAGACCCATAGGCACTAAACTTTTCTTAAGCAATAAATATCCCTGGATACCTTAATGAGTCACTCAGTGCATTACCAGAAACATTTAAAGTATGAAAGTGTTTAGCAGGTAGGAATAGACTATGTCTACATTAGCAACCAAACCAGGCCAGGACCCACAGTCTGCCACAGGGGCAGATGGCATGGCACAACTCTCATTACACAGCTAAGCCCACTTCCCTCCAAAGCTGGAGAGCTTCATCCATCCTGTCTATGAGGAACAGCCCCTGGTCAGGGGCATTGTCTGGGAGGGCGCTGTGTGGCACACATCGAGACAGTGCCAAGGAGCATGCTACCAGATTAGTAGAAACTGGCAATGCTTGTGTCTCCTCTGACTTTACTTTCTCTAATTTATTGGTATAGATGTATTCATTAGCTTGCTAAAACTTACTGCTCAGCCAGGATGAGCACTTTTCTACAAATCCTGTTATACCTCGTTCTTCTTCTACCTAAGGAGATTCTTCTCTGTTTTTCCCCTATCTATCTCATTATTTTAGGGCAGGAGTCCCTCAATTTCTCCTGTTAAAGGTGTTTGCCTTGCCTGGAATAATGACATATTAATGGAGTGGAAAAAAAGAGGAGAGCCCAAGAATGGGCTTATGTGGTCTAATGTTAAAAACAATTAGCTGGGAGTGGAAAGGCCGAATCCCAGCCTTGCTCCAGTCACTGTGGGAATGGGGTCAGTCCATACATGGACCAGTTTAATTAAACTGGTATATATTGCGTCTCCAGTTGTATCACTATGATGTTCTGTATGGACACCATGCCTGAAAGTTGCATTAGAGAGGACAGCTGAGAAAGTCAGTCTGCACAACATGCATTTGTTTACTGTGGTTAGGTGAGAGAAAAAGAATTTGGTCTAAGGTATGTAAATGCTGTTTAGTATGTGTATATTCATCCTAAATTCAAACAGTTAAAGCAGCTCCTATATCTTATAACTATTTTCTTTTGTCATGTCACATCTCTCTGTGAATTAATCTACATTCCATAACAATCCAATTAACAAAAAGCTGTCAATTTTCTGGCAATATGCAGATGTACAAATTAAATTAATTGATTCATGCTGTTTGAGGTAGTTCTTTCCTGTTCTTACTATGAGAATGTGGTGGTTTGACCCTGGCTGGACACCGGGTGCCACCAAGCCGCTCTATCACTCCCCTCCTTAGGAGGGCAGGGGGAGAAAATGAGGTGGAAAGAAACCTCCTGGGTCAGGACAAAAGCAGTTTAGTAAAACAAAGACCACCTGCGGAAACAAAAGGGAAAGGACAACAAAAATCCCACTCCCCACCTCTCCCCAGCAGCGACGCCCAGCCACCTCCCGGGAAGCTGGGCCCCAGCAAGTGCCACAGCTACTCCAATGAAAACCAACATCTTCTCGCACTGTACTGGGGCCTGGCCTCTGCCTATCGAGCCACAGTTCAGTACTCTCAGCGGACTGTGGTTGAGGCAGGGACCCAAACTGAATTTGAGGGCAACATGGTTGAGAGAGGGACACAGACAACAACAGTAATTGCCCCAGTAGTGAAAAAGAAGCAGTGGACAAGGAGAACAAGGGGTCCATATCACCGATTAGAAAGGGAGGAGGAAGAAGAGGAAGGGTTGGATCAAGAAGCCGGTCCTTCAACACAGAAATTGGAGAAAGGAGTGAGAGAATTCAGACAGGAAGCAGAAACTACCCAGTCCCTGACCTCATCAGAACTCCGAGACATATGGCAAGATAACAGCCGCCAGCTGGGTGAGCAGATTGCTGCCTGGCTGCTCCGATGCTGGGATAATGG
>WAAD01012196.1:41572-57866 GCA_013389945.1 Fregata magnificens
CCCGCTTTGGGCTGGGCGGCATCTTGGGAGGGGGCGGCCAGGAGAGCCGGCCCGGGCTGAGCGGGGCTATTCCGTACCGTGTGACGTCTGCTCAGGGATAAAAGCTGGGAGGGAGGAGGAAGCGGGGGGCATTCCTGGTTTGGGACGTGTGTCTGTGTCCTCGGGAGCAGCCGCGGCACGTGCTGGGCCCTGCTTCCCGGGCGGGGGCTGGGCGTCGCTGTGGTGAGAGGTGGGGAGTGGGGTCCGGGTTGTCCTTTCCCTTTTGTTTCCGCACGTGGCCTTTGTTTTATTAAACTGCCTTTGTCCTGACCCACGAGGTTTCTTTCCACCTCATTTTCTCCCCCTGCCCTGCTACGGAGGGGAGTGATAGAGCAGCTTGGTGGCACCCGGTGTCCAGCCGGGGTCAAACCACCACAGGGAAACATAAAAAATCTTTCTTTTGACAAGATTGCTTGTAAAATAGATTCAGCGAATTAGCAAATCGAGAAGATAAATGTACTCCGAGACGAGATCAAGTTAGGCCTCATGCAAATCATGTCACACTTCTCCAGTTCCTGCAAATCCATTGTTTTTTCCAGTGCTTTATAATCAATGAAAATTTCTGTGTCTACCATGGTACTGAGAAGGAAGGAACAGAATTGCCACTATTCAGGCCCAGCAATTTATTTTCAAAGCTGACTGTCTTTGTACCAAGGAAATCAATAGATGGCATTCTCTTTAAACATATAGTATCTGCATCATATTAAAGTATTTTTCTGTGATCATGTGTAAATAATTAGCAATTATATATAAATTAACAGTATATATTTCTGAGCTGTCTTTTTGAGATATTGCTGCATATTGTTTGCAGACTCGCACAAATACAGCAGTTTCTAGTTAGTATTTTAAAGATTACCCACACTATAAAACCTGTCAGCTTAGACTTGAGTTTGTGGAAGTTCTTGGGCACCTACTCTACTTTAAATGTAAGTCTTCATCCTTTTAATCAATAAATATTCTATGGCTATATAAAAGTATTTGCTTCCGGCATGCCAGACCTACTAAAATATTGACAGCACTGAAAAGAAAAATACCTAACCTTGTCAGAGCCTACAGAGTAAGCATTCTCATTTCTATCTGTCTCATCTACTGAGTCTAATCCAGCAGATATTTTAATTGCATGCTTTTTAAAATGAGCTCTGACAATAAGCAGCATCAGGAGAAGAAAAGGTGGTAGTGCAACTTTTCTCCAGCAGTCCTACAGCCAGCATATTGACCCTGGAAGCTACACACTTGAGTTCCCTTCCTGTGGAGGAAATAAAGGCTCCAAATAGTACCTTCCTTTTCTATACAATGTAAAACATCTTCAACAGAAGAGACCGAGAATCAGTCCTAAATCCCTTCCTGCAAAAATGTGGTACCCTTAGTGTGCCTGAATCACTCAACCTGTATCACGTCAGACAGCAGAGGCTTTAGTTTGTGTTTCCCACACTTGTACTGAGCACTGTAATCATGGTGTTGGATGAATGGGAAGGATGGGGAATTGGCCCCTGCAGCACCAGTAGAGTTGATAACAGTCAGTTTACTTAGGCCTTTGATTTGTTTGAATAAACAAGGATCTGCCTACACTACATAAATGGGCAGTTTCATTGCTGCTGCTGGGCAGAAACAGGAACAATAAAACACCTTAACCAAGATTTTCTGGGAAAGCATTGATAGGGATCCATCCTTGCTTCACTTACCCAGAACTGCTTCTTTTGCTGTAAAAAACAAATGACTGTTTAACAACTTTTCACTGAATGAAGATATTTTCTGAGCTCACTTTTTGCAATACACTTGCCAGAAATAAAGCCATGTGCTTCAGAGGAGCTTTAGAGAAGAGCCAAACTGAGATCAGTGAGTCTGTGCCTGGGTGCGCATGTCCAACAGAGTACAATGTACTGCAGAGTTCAGCGCTCTATCCTGACCATTTTCAAGTAGAATCAGTATTGGGTTTTATGCCTTAAAATTTTTGCCCTGGCTTAGGACATTGTGGCTTCTATAACCCTTTCCATGCTTGATGGACAGTTAAAAGCAATGGTTTGCATCTGCTGAGTGAAGAAATAAGCATTTGTATAGGACCTTATGGTATGCATCTCTCGCATCAGCTACCATGCAGATTTTAGGAAATACCTGGATGTATTTCTTAGCAGTATCAATCATCCGTCACCTAATGCCATTTTAACGTAAGATCTAATGAAAAGTCCTATTTCCTTTGAGAATTACTGCCTGGAAGATATTTAATGTTTATGGGAGTAGACATGGTAAGACAAGTTCTTACTGGGAAGGAAGCGGCTCAATGCCTTATGGTCCCATGGATGGTCTGTGTTACCTTTATTAAAAATTGCTGAAAAGGAGTCTTAACTGCTTTGACCATTCTCTGTAATTTTAATTCTGAACATAGATTTAGATGATGACTCTATCAAATGCCGTGTGCCATGACACAGCACGTACAGGACAACCAGGCAATCAGGCCTGTCAGCATGGGTTTATGAAAGGCAGATCCTGCTTGACTAACCTGATCTCCTTCTATGACAAGGTGACCTGCTTAGTGGATGAGGGAAAGGCTGCAAATGTTGTCTACCTGGACTTTAGTAAAGCCTTTGACACCGTTTCCTACAGCATTCTCCTGGAGCAACGGGCTGCTCATGACTTGGATGGGCATACTCTTTGCTGGGTAAAAAACTGTCTGGATGGCTAGGCCCAAAGAGTTGTGGTGAATGGAGTTAAGTCCAGTTGCCAACTGGTCACAAGTGATGTTCAGTATTGCAGCTAGTTCTGTTTAATACCTTTATGAATGATCTGGATGAGGGGATCGCGTGCACCCTCAGCAAGTTTGCAGACAACACCAAGTTGGGTGGGAGTGTTGATCTGCTTGAGGGTAGGAAGGCTCTGCAGAGGGATCTGGACAGGCTGGATCGATGGGCCGAGGCCAATTGTGTGAGGTTCAACAAGGCCAAGTGCCAGGTCCTGCACTTTGGTCACAACAACCCCATGCAATGCTACAGGCTTGGGGAAGAGTGGCTGGAGAGCTGCCTGGTGGAAAAGGACCTGGGGGTGTTGGTCGACAGCTGGCTCAATATGAGCCAGCAGTGTGCCCAGGTGGCCAAGAAGGCCAATTGCATCCTGGCTTGTATCAGAACTAGTGTGGCCAGCAGCAGTAGGTAAGTGATCGTCCCCCTGTACTTGGCACTGGTGAGGCCACACCTCAAATACTGTGTTCAGTTTGGGGTCCCTGACTACAAGAAAGACATGGAGGTGCTGGAGCGTGTCCAGAGAAGGGCAACGAAGTTGGTGAGGGGTCTAGAGCACAAGCCGTATGAGGAGCAGCTGCAGGAACTGGGGTTGTTTAGCTTGGAGAAAAAGGAGGCTGAGGGGAGACCTTATTGCTCTCTACAACTACCTGAAAGGAGGTTGTGGTGAGGTGGGTGTCAGTCTCTTCTCCCACATAACAAGCAATAGGACAAGAGGAAATGGCCTCAAATGGCGCCAGGGAAGGTTTAGATTGGATATTAGAAAAATGTCTTCACTGAAAGGTTTGTCAAGCATTGGAACAGGCTGCCAAGGGAAGTGGTGGAGTCACCATCCCTGGAGATATTTAAAAGATGCGTAGATGTGGTGCTTAGGGACCTGATTTAATGGTGAACTTGGCAGTGCCAGGTTAACGGTTGGACTTGATGATCTTAAGGGTCTTTTCCAACCTAAATGGTGCTATGATTCTATGATTCTATGAACTAGACATTCAAACTTACGTGATGCGAATTTTTAATTGATCAGGTTGTTAGAAAGGGGAATATTAAGGGTTTGATTTATATCCACTTACCAAGCCAACACTGTAGAACAGAATGTTTTACTGAATTTAGGATCTGGTAATATGTAAAGACTCTCTTGCACACAATTATTTTAATTTTTGGAGTTCAGATCCAATTGCAAATACTCTCACAGCTTTTTGAAACTCTTCTAAGAACATGATCCCTAACATTTGTTAGATATGTGGAGCTAAACTGGCATTTGTTATGAAGAGCTGAGGGTCCTGCCCTGACATGGGATGTTTGTCATTCTAAAGCATTTGAGCCTCCCTAATCAAAAGGGATGATGCTGCAAAGAATTTGATAATTAATTTCTATGTTTAAAAAAAACCCAAAACCATGATAGATTGATCAAAGAATCTTAGCAGTTTCAACACCAAGAACATGATTGTTTGTCTTGATCAATTCATGAGGGATTTCCTAAATTCCATGGAAACCCAACTTGAAAGCATGACTCCAGGCACAGTTTTGAACAAATTAGATCATGTAAATAGACTTATCCAATTTTGGTACTTACAGGGCTATTATCATCGTTAGAATATCTGGGTGCTTCGTGATCCCTAATGTACTTGAATAAGTCACTAAATTATTAAGACCACAATTCAAATTATTAGCAATTTATATAGAAAATTGAAGAAAGCTGATGTAATTATTCCATTATTCTACTGTGCTTTGCAGGTCCTAAAATGGTAGAATTCCATGGTCAGCAATTTCAGATCAACTCAAAGGACGGCAAGCCACTATTTACAGTGGATGAAAATGAGGTTGTAATTGGCACAGATAAACTTCGAGTCACAGGTTTGTAACAGTTTAAGAAATGCCCAAATAATAGCCACAAGAAAAGCACAATAAAAATGGCATTTTTAAATACATCATTGTATGTGAACACAAGTTCTGGTTTTACCTCATTAAGAAATAGAAATCTGAAGATATTCTGACCTTTTTCAATAAATAATCAGTAAGAACATTTAACAGCAAAATAAATATGTATATAAATATTTATATATCTCTATATGTGTGTATATTATTTTAAAGCCATTAGTGATTGGAACTGTACTGGTGCATTTTTTTTCTGAATTATTTATTGTTTCCAGTGCACACTGTTAACTGAGACTGAAAAAATTCTAGATATTCCAGTTTGAGTTGTATTGAGTTTTATTTGTGAAAACTTCTTAGGCTCTCTCTGATATTTTTATATGGTTTTATCTTTCAAAGTGGAAGCCACTGTATTTCTTCTCTGTGTGTAGCACATATGTCACAGGATGGTATTTGTAGTATATTTAAAATGTCATCTGTCAAAAGACAAGTTTGTCTTAGGCTATTTCTGCAAATCACCAAAGTACTCATTTACAAAGCAAGATGTCGAAGTTATCACATGAAAAGCTATTTCCTTTCATATGACCTGATAAAGTCAACCTTCATTTTCTAGGTGTAAGGTTGCATTAAAACAGATACATCAAGGTATGATTTCTCTTCAAGCGAAAGAGTCCATCAAAGGAAATTATCCTGTAATTTGTTTTCAATTACATTTTTAATGTTTTTAACCTGATTGCAACTATCGTGTTTAACTTTTGCTAATTATTGGTCCTCTGAAATATTGAAGTCTTAATTTGAACGGATATTCTTATTATTTCACTGTGCAAAACTACAAATGTGGTAGTAACTGTACAATTAATGTTTCAAAGCCAAACTTAAGTTATAATAACTGTGTTAATAAATTTTGTTTATGCCTAAGGGTCTTATCTTAAGTTTTTTACTTTTTAACTCAATTGAAATTACAACTTTGTTTATCCAGGAAACCATATCAAATAATTATTGTTTGCCCAAGGGATGCTAAACTTTAATAGAAAAGCATGTTTAACAAAGATATTAAAAACTGCATAATTGTTAACTGATTTGGAAAAGGTCTATCTCTGCTCAAAGTAAGTAAAAATCATTCATATATGAATTGAAATTATTATGCTAAAACATGTATTCTGACTCGTCCAATATTAATCTTTACACTGCAAGGATAATTGTTTACTTTAGCAGATATTATAGAAAGATACATTGCCTGTTTCTTTTTTACACTGTAGTACAATTCAAAAGCAAATCCATTAAAGTCATTGAGGTTATTTCAGGGTAAAATTAATATAAGCAAGAGGAGTTTCATGCCTCCTTTGCTTCAAGATAATTTATTAAAATTGTGATTTAAATGATACTATTAGCATGAAGGATAAATTAGTAATACTTTGCGTACTGAGATAATTTTTTTAACATTTTACATAGAGATCAAGATCAATGTGAAATAAAATTTCTAAAGTTCATCCCATAAGAAACAGACTACATCAGGCTTAAAAAGAACAGGGAACATGTTGGAGTTTTTATGTATAATACAGTGAACTATTTGATTTTACTTATCCTTAATTATGTGAATTATGAAAAGCTCAGTAACAATTTGTAAGAAAACCTGACAGTTTTCAACTAAAATATAATATAGTGGAGTGCAAATGTCTGTGATTTATGGTATTTCAGGAAAAATGAAAAAGCCTAAGAATAAGCTAATCCAACCCAACACCTCAGAAATTATGATTTTCCAACAATTTGGTATGTTTGACCTCATACTGTTGCAGTTCAGACATTTTCTGGACCATGTGGCAGAACAAAATAGTGGCAGACCCTCTCTCTGTTCTCCGTAGAAGTGCAAATGCCTGGGGAAAGCCATGATCAGCAAAGTGTCTCAGATGATACCCCACAGGGTCACAGACAGGTCTAGATGCCCATGTTCAGACAACTGAATTGAACTCCCAGTCAACAGAGTCAATGCTGCCTAGAGCATGATTCATCACACCTTGAAGGAGACACCTAGGCCTGGCATGCGGAGAGCTCTTCTGCCGACCAAATGTGGTTGTCTACTTTAGGATGAGCTCAATGGCTCGCTCAGCTCTCTTGAATGCAGTGGCTGAGTTTAGATGCTTAAACATAAGCATCCAGCATTGTTTGAAACACCTTAGGGTATGTGAGACACCACATGGTATCGCTGTACCTACAGGAGACACTTCCTTTGATCGTGGCAGCTGGAAGCCAGGCAGGATGTACAAGGGTATTTTAGATGACAGTAGGTACATATGATCAGGCAACTAAATTCTGCCTCTAACTCATCTGTGACACCTACGTCATAGACACTTAAATTTAAGTGTATAAAACTGAAGCTCAGCTTAACCCATCATGACAATTAATGCTACCTGGAGCAGCATGTACTCCAATTACATCCTCTCCAATATTATTTCAGTAATGATCTGCATCTTTTGCAGACATTTATTATGCTGCTATGGAGGTATCGAACATCCATATTTTGTTCTGGTAGTGTTTTATACCTTCAGTTGGCATTGGTGACAGAGAAACCTGCCTTGTAACAGTGTGTTGGCTGGCAAAGAGCCAATTGCTTTGTAACTAACAATATTGTCATGGCAGAAGGAGTGAAGTCACAGCACTGGCTGGAAAGTTCTTCTACACAAATGGCTAGAGTCCATGGCTGTAGGAGTCCTTTTCTTCCACTCCCTTACCTGCTCCACAAACTTGCCAACTAGAAGGCTGTCCATAGGAGGGAGAAGATAGGCCCAAGTAAATAAAATTATGTACAACAGAAAGATAATTAACATTCAGCAGTTATAAAATTGTCTCAACTTCTGCACAAAAAACTTTTTAACAAGTACAAATAATAATTTCTATATCGTTACTGTTGTATAGGGTAATATTTTGGTGATAAGTACATAAGAAATTAATAGAAGGCAGTTGCTTACCGTCCACTCTTGTCAAAGAAAAGTTGACAAGGCAGAGGTGATCAGTATCTTTATGGAGAGGCGTACTATATCACCCTTTCTCCAGTTTGCTACTTGTCTTTCTGCTTGCTTGCCTTTCATAATCTCTTTAAAGTATTTGCTGAGTATTGTCAGTATTTTTCTGGTGCTCTGTTCTATGGAAAGATTTTCAGTTTGAGTAGCTAACACTGAAGTGCAATGTGAAGATGTGTTTAATTTAAACACTTCTGCTCAGAAGGTAAGGTAAGTAGGAGGCAATTTGAGGGTATGAATAAATATTCTGTTAGACTCTGAAGAGGCAGATAGTCCTTGCTTGATAGTGTGTGGGGGGGTGTAATGAAACTTGCTGACTTCAATCCTCTCGTTAAGAAAATTAATATCTTGATCTTGTGTATTTTAGGATTAAATTATGTTATATTCGTAAACAATAGTCTATAAAATAGTAAATATAGTAATATTCATAACATAATTAATATTATTTCTTTACAGTTTAAAAGATAAAGTAGGTAATGAAGACAATAAATTAATTTAGGGCCATTTAAAAAAAAAATTGTCCTGAGGTTATAGTGTCATTCTGTTCAAACTTAATGCTGTTTGATGAAGAAATTTTTCTCACAGGAAGGCAAGGTTTTACTCTTGCTTAGAGGTGACAGCTCTAGAATTTGTAAATAAGCCTTTTCACTACCACCACCCCTTCTCTGCAGAATTAGCGCTGATGTTTCCTGTTGGCTTTCTTCCACTAGGCCCATTTCCATGCAAGTGATGCTATCTCTGTTAGCACTTACCTGTCTTTCAGAGTAGGGTGTCTGTTTTAGGAAGTGGGAGACTGAGGCTGAATTGCCTCCTTGGCCCAGGAGACTTCAATCCTGCAGTTCCCACCTCCTAGGACAGTGCTCTCTAATGCCATACAAAATGTGAGGTGCCCAGCATGAGGGGACAGCTGAGAGCAAGCACCTCTGATGTGTGCCGGCAAAGTGAAGCTCTGCCTCTGGCTACATGCTCCCTCATTTCTTCCTCTTTCATGGTTCACCTTCAAAAAGCGAAGCAGAGGGTGAGATTCCCAGAGTTGTTCACTGCTAAACATGGGCTTCAGTCTCCTCCAGTGAGGAGGGAACGCTCCAATGACAATGCTGTTTTAAAAAGGCATTCAGAAAGATTATGTTTAATTAAAATGCTGTAATTGCTGGGTTTTAGTGCTGACTCCAGTGCTGTTGGTTTGCACAGGCTGAGAACTAGCAATACAATTGGGCTGCTCTGGGGAGTTTGGTCTCTCTCTTCTCTCTCTGCCTTGTTTCTGAGCCACAGTGGTGCTTAGACTAAGAGACCTGCCGTCCCAGACGAAGAGACAGGAGCAGATCCCTAAAACAAGGATCTGGTTTATTTCAAACAAGGCTTCAGCAGCCATGATTGCACTCAGGCCTCACAAATCTCTCTTTGTATAGATGTTCGCTCCCCTCCTCCAATCAATTTTGCCAGGCTCCTCTTGCTGACATCTCTCTGTGTGTATCTGGTCATCTTTACACAAAAAGTCCAAACCTTGATAGGAATGTAGAAGTTGGACTAGAAGAGGCATCTGATTTATCAGCTCACATCCCTTTCATAGACAGACAAGTAGGTCATATAATTTCTTTTATAATCTTATCAAGCTATATCTCAAATGCAAACAGACACTATTCATTTTTATATCACCAAATGTGAACTTATGTCTGAAAGGTGCTGCAGGAGAAATACAAAAGGCTGTATATAAACAGGTCCCAGAGTGAAATTAGGAAAGCCTGTGAGACAGCGTTCCCTGCACTGCCATGAGCTCTTCCTTCCTTGTGCCTTGCAGCTCTGAACATCCCATAGCAAGACATTGTGAGGACACCTTTGGCACGTGGCATCCCACACCTGCTGCGAGGTGCCCCCACCAGCCTGTCAGCCCACTCATGAGCAGGCTGCAGGTCTAGTTTTGAGGATGGCTTTAAAAGTGACCACAAGACTCAGGAGGGCATTCTGAATTTTAATTACAAAGAGAGAGAGATTTCTGAATAATAAAGTTTAGGAATGTTGTCAAAGCAAAGCATTCAGGATCAGAAAATATTACTAGACAAGTCAGTTTGAGCTTAAATAATTGAGAAGGGAGCTCATGTATAGAGACGTAAGCCTAAACCTGGATGACCTAATAAAGTCATATTTGCAAAATAATTGAGATATCCCTTTATTAGTGACTTGTCCTTTACATCCCTATCACCTCTTTCCCAGTGTCTGTGTCATCTGAAATCATCAGTAATTACTTTTTTTTCTTCCAAGTCCATGATAAACACTAGTAACACATCCCCTCACTCATCGTTCTCTGTTTGCAATTATGTTTTAAGACCTATCAGTCAATTTTAATCCATATAATGCATTCCAGGCTGATCTGTGTTGCTCTAATCTCTTAATCAAAATGTGATGTGGCATCAAAGTAAATGCCTATGGAAGTTTATTACACCCATACTATTACCTTTATCAGCCAAGCTTGTCATCTCATTTACAATTCAAAAATATAAATGTATTTAATAATGTCATACCCAGTGCTATACTGCATACAAAAAAGTTGCAAGAAGTATAGAAGATGGTGCTTAATTAATCTGCTAGAGGACCTTAGAATTTTTTGCTTGCCGTTCCTACTCCGGTACCTCAGTTTCTTGACGTTCACCTGGGTGTCTATGAGAAAGAGTGCAACTGAATTTCTCATGGTTTTCCCTGAAGCCACTGGTACAAGTACTTAAAACCTTTAATTCTACTTTTAATCCATTTTGGAACTACAAATCAATAATGGTGAGTGTTTGTATGGATTTCTAAAGATGACAAAGGAATTATATGAAAATCAGGCAGAGCACAGAGTAGAGCTTTTCAGAGTCTGCCCATGCTGGTGATGTCTAGTGTGGAGACAAAACTCACCGGTTGAGTTTGAGACACACCTTTTCCTTTTGAAGTCATTATTTATTATTTTGTCAGAGGTAGCAGATAATAGACTGTGTTCACGTAGTTAAACTACTAGGCTCCACTTACCTTTTGTTACTCTGATTATTACTCTGATGGCTAGATATGCCATTTCGTGATTCTATGAATAGCCATTAATGTTACTTTTGCAAAATATTAATGGAAGTGATGATTTTCTGCCCTAATCTTTCTAATAATTGAAACTATATTGTTTATAGCAAGTGGACTAAATAAAAAATGGGGTTTCTTACACACAGACATAGCAGGGAAATTTATAAAAATGCAAACATAAGATTAGATTTTTAACAGCAGTAAACAAGTGTTGTACTATTAGGTTCCATGGAGCTGCTCCAGTATGCACTGGCCATTTCAGTGCTTTCAATCTGAGGATTGTATCTACAGTAATGACATACTATAACATGCAAACAGTTAAGGTGCTTTACAAATGTGCCACTCAAAATACTTCACTGGAATAGAGGCTCCTCAAGGACAGGCTGGCAAGGTGAGGGGGGAGTTGCCCTTTATGTGTGAGAGCAACAGGAATGCATGGTGCTCAGCCTGGGGATGGATGAGGAGCCAGCTGAGAGCTAATGGGTCAGGATTGGAGGGCAGATCAACACGGGCAACGTTGTGCTGGGTGTGTACTGCAGACCACCTGTTTGGGAAGAAGCAGATGAGGTCTTCTTCAGACAACTGGAAGAAGCCGGGTCATAATTGATATGTCTTTCTCTCCAGAATAGCAGTGTTATCAAATGCTCAGCTTTTCTTACAGACCTTAAAACGAGATGGAAATGGATCTTGTATCCAGAAACTGCGCCAAGATCCTCACTTTGTGACACTATTATTTAGATATCAAGAAATTGGCATAAAGTCAAATTCTGCCACCGTGGCCATCATATGTAAGGATATGCAGCAGTGGAGCAAGGCAGGAAATTTCAAACTATGAAGTTTTATACAATTGGCATTATAAGAAGCCAGGTTGCCTATAACAGCACAGTCAATTTTCAACCTAGGTCCAAGGTGCTGAGGTTCAAGAGAGCAATTCAGATTGTAAAAATATCATGGTCAGGCAGTTAATGAAGTGCCTATATATTGCATGTTCACATTGCCAGTTTCCACACAATAACACCCTCCAGTCTCCCTCCAAACATAGCTGCTGGCAGAGGACAAGGAGGTAGCAGTATCCAAGTCTTGCAGAATAATGTGATGATGATTAGAGTATCTGGCTAGAAGGCAGGAAACTTGCTTTGCAAGCCATCTTCATCAGTGTGAATATTGACTTGATAAACACATCTACTGCACTGAACCAGGCAGCAGACCAGGTAAATTGTTGGTACAACATTTCTCCCTCCTTCAGAGCCTCCTTGTTCAGTGTGTGCAGAGCTGCTTTACAGAGGGGCCTCATCCCTCTGCAGGCAGGCCTCGTGCAAGTGCCCTACTCTGCATCTTTCTATTTTCAGCACTAAAGATATGCCCTACCAAAAGAACTTCTCCAAAACTGCAAGCTCCAAACTGTCCCCACAATAGGCAGGCACCCAACCTCACCAAGAGCCTCTCTGTTGGACCTGAAAGGTCTCCAAGCACCTCCATTTCTGTTCTCCTGAGAACTGGCATCATTGCAGTATCACCAGCTCAGTGACCATCTCCTGCCCAAGCTTTACTGGGATCAGGGAACTAGCTGAAGTAGTACAAAAGCCCTTCAGCTTGAGCCATCACAAGGAGATCACTCAAAAAAGCAGCTAAACACCATCAGCTGCAGCAAGGGTGGAGTCTCTCACTTTCTGTTCATTTTGCTCTCTTGAACCTCAGCACCTTGGACCTAGGTTGAAAATTGACTGTGCTGTTATAGGCAACCTGAATTCCTAAATAAGTTAAATGTCCAGGACCTAAAATTCATGTAAGTCCTTATTTGGATTTATCCTCTAAGTGTTCATTCTTGCTTCTATTTCACACTGTGAATTCTCAGAGGAGGACCAGCATCCATTGCATGCTGCACTGTGCTATGAATTCCAGTCTTGAAAATTACTTTCTTTATTATCACAGCATTTCTTGCACAAATTAACTTAGAATCACAAAGAGTACATTGCAAGAGTGAAAACACTAGATGCAAAGAAGAAAAAGCAAGGTTAAAAGTAGGTGGGCTACAATGAAAATTAAAATAATGATTTGTGACAACAAAGCCATGGACTCTGATTTTCAGGAGGGTACTGACATTAATGTGATGAGGCTACATAGTAGCCCCTTTACAGGAAGGATCTTATGAACAGTTCAAGAATCTGCAGCCATGAACTTCATCTGCGTTCTGGATGTCCGGGCTTTAAGATGTATTTGCCTGCAGCAGCACAATGCAAATAACCCTTTCGTACTAATGACTTGCTTTGCCCCACGTACACATGTACCACCACCACCTACACATGTACCACACAGAGTTTCTTCCCTGTTGGGATGAAACTACTTTTATTTCAAGAGGTAAACTATCTGATCCCATACTCATTACCATTTTATGTGCATAAATACCATTTTATATTGAGCAAGTCTGCCTAAAAATTGGGGGAAATCTTGGGTGAAGCTACATGCCAGAATTTGTGCTATGTATAGAATAGTCTAAAATAAATATGATTATTTGTCTGTAGTATTTGCAAAGTTTTTTTGCGATTTTAAATATTTCTGTTAACTCTAATGGAAGTTACATTGTAAAAATCTTATTTACTTATTTGTTGTCCCAAGTAGTTTAAGATTTCTGTCTTCAGACTTTTTAGATTTCATTCTAAGTATTTACACCTGTACTTTCACATTTCCTGTGTATTGTGTTGTTCCAATCAATACTGTAATAGTAGGACTGTATCTATGTTCTATATTTTAATTGTCTCATTAATTGTTTATGTTTTTATATCTTAATTTCTGATATCAAAGTGGCCATATAAATCACTGTTGCTATTTTTTTTACATTTGAACTTTTGCAATATAGTATTTTTCTTTTTTTTTCAGGGCCTGAAGGAGCACTTTTTGAACACTCTGTAGAAACACCACTTGTGAAGGCAGAAGCTTTTAAACAGCTTAGGTAAGAATTTATATGTAAAAACATAAATCTAATAAGTAAACGTTTGCTATAGATATTCACATTTTTCTGAACAAGGGATTTTCAACAGCATTTACAGAACTACTAATAACTTTTTTTCTATTTTATGTGACAAATTATTGTTTCGAAGGGAAATTATACATTGCTCTGCAATTTTGAAATATATTATGAATGATTTGTTGCTGATGGTGAATATTTAAAGCCACATAAAATACTGGGAAGTTTTTCAGTAAACATCTGTTTTTCAATTTTGAAACACTGAAGTATGACTTTTTCTACCATAGAAGTTGCTTGTCTGCAGTAGGTCATCGACCTATAATTAGTCAAGATTTTTAAAAACTGGTATCAGTCTGAGGAAACAGACTAATAAGAAAAATTTGGAAATGTGCAAAGCTCTGTATGACTAAAGAGCAGTTTGGGGTGAGAAAACTGTTATAAAGTACCTTGTATTTTTCAGAGCTCCTTAACTCTGGGATAGCATTTCTTTGTGCATTATTCTATGTAGCTTTGAGTATCCCAAATTCGTTTATAATATGATGGTTATGATGAGGTAATAAACTCAATTTATGTTCTGTTCATGAACATGTTATGTTTCATTTTATAAGCCAGTTCAAAGAAAGATTTGAAATGAAAGAGGATCTCTCTAACAATTACACTTCTCTCCTTTCATACCTTGGCAGTCTGATACTTTCTGTCATAATTTCTCTTCTTAGTGTTTCTTTTCCAACAGGGATAACTATTAGAGAGTAGCAGAAGATGATTAAAGCTTTCAAAAACACTGTCTGTATCTTGGTGACTGAATTTTCAAACTGAGAATGGCAAATGAGAGGGAGACTATTAAGATACTTCTTTTAATTTTCTCCTTGGTATTTAAGATTTACTTACAGTAAGATACCTTCTGCTTGCATTTGAAGACAGAATGAGCTCAAGACGTTAGTTTTTACATGTTGATCTCCACTTTCAAAAATGTATTTCTTGATGTGACAGACTTTGACCAATATATAGGATTCCGCATTGTAGTGAACGTTGTCTGGTTTTGGAGGGAGTAGATTCATTATATTGTAAATTTGTCATTTCCTGTGATTATCTCCGTTTTGATAAAGTAGGACATCAAATTTTGTAATTACAAAGCCAAGAAGCTCTCTGCAAATTTTATTTGGATACTTATCAACTAGTTTCTGTGGTTGTTACTTTGCTTCAAATGTGTCATCAATTAATAATATTTTAACTGGCTCAAAGCTAATAGTTTTATCCTACAGCTGTTATGCTATGTTACATTTCAAGTTCTTCTCTGCACTTCATTTAAAAACAATTACACTGTTTCAGACTACATGCAACTATTATTATAAATTTTTCATCTGTTTTTGAAATAGGATATCGTTTGAAGGAAAATATTGAGATTAATCCAAAGTGTTTGTAAAGTTCTCCTGCATGCATGAGTTTACCTTGTGGCTTATTTCTTTAGTGATTTTTACCATGTCAACTATAAGCACATGTTTTGATATAGAATGTTGCTATGTGTTAGCAGAGCTCGAGTGTAACAGTTAAAAGCCCATTCAGTTCTGTCTTCAATTAACTTAAAATAGTGGGAAGTACAGATTCTTCCAGAATTTACAGAAGTTATGCTAATAATTATTATAATGTCAAGGAAGTACCTTGGACATTGGACATGTGGATGGAAGGCCACATCAACACTGACACTTGCGACTGACATTAATATCTGACATAAATCCAGAGCTGCTAAACAGCTGTGCTAGAAAACAAGTTAGCTTAACCCTAAGACAAATGCTGAATATCAGGGCATGAAGCTGTGCAATGAATACAGCACTCACTCATGTCCCAGCTGGCCCTGAACACCTGAAGCTTACCCAGAGCAGTTCAAAATGCCTCATTCCCTTTTTTTTTTTTTTTTTTTTTTTTTTTNTTTTTTTTTTTTTTTTTTTTCTGTCTTTACCACCCGTAATCAGTGTCAAGTCTGAAAGCAGAGATGGCAATGATTCCATGAAGGGCTTCTGGGGAGGATCAAGAAGCAAATGCATTTGTCTGCAGTGCAGATGTTAAGTTAAGATGTAGACAGAGAAGAGCAATTTACAGGACTCATGCTGGAAAAAGGTTATTTTCAAGGGTAACCTTAAACATCAGTGTAAACAAAATTCATGCACTCTGGCGTGAAGAGGCTGAGACAAGATTACCAATGAATGGCAATTTTGTAATGCTTTATAAATATTCTGTTTCATTCCGCACTGTCAAATATAGGAAGCTACCTACTGAAAAGCACTTCAGTATGAAAATTTAAAATGCAGAATGTGCTTCCTTTCCAGATTAAGGTAGTGAGTATCAGGTTATAGGTAATATTAATAATAATAAGCAAATAATAATAATGTGTAATAAAAGCCAAAAGTAATAATAAGCAAATAATAACAATAAGCGAATAACAATAATAAGCAAATATCCTATTTCCTCTCCTCAAGCCTTATCTCCACACTTTCACCATCTATTAATCTTCTGCTATTTTTCCTCTGTTTTTCCTTCAGTAGTTGTACTGTGCCATGTGAATGTGATATGCTGGGTGAATGTGATATAAAGTGCCACGGTATGCAGCATTAAATATAGGGAATACC
>WAAD01012197.1:2762-32722 GCA_013389945.1 Fregata magnificens
TGGCTGCCATACTAATATTGGTTCAAGCAAATTATGTCTTGGCTTCACTAAATGCACATATCTATTTCAGTCAGACTGTTCTAATTTGGCAACAGATACTGTACTATTTATTCTGTGGCACTGATCAGGTTGTATAAAATTAATGGTTGAACTTCATTCATATGGACTGAATTAAAAAGCGTTGGTCAGAACGGAAAAGAAGGAAAGAGAAAGAAA
This sequence comes from Fregata magnificens, assembly GCA_013389945.1. Taxonomy (NCBI): domain Eukaryota; kingdom Metazoa; phylum Chordata; class Aves; order Suliformes; family Fregatidae; genus Fregata; species Fregata magnificens. The sequence goes on from WAAD01012197.1 coordinate 2,979, forward strand.
GAGACCTGGGTTTGATTATATTTGTCTGTTCCAGTATCAGCACAGCACAGGGATGAACAAATGCTGGCTGCAGTTAATACACATGAATTCCAAAAAATATAAACACTGGCATATTTTCTTCTCATGAAGGTTTTAATTTACAACATACTGGTTTTTGCAGATACCAGTTTAAGTTCAATTTGTTTTAAAATGTCCAAAAATATTTATGGATTTTTAATATCACTGGTTTGCTTTGTTGTATGCAACTTTCAGGCAAATATTCTGGATGACCTACTCCTGCTGCTCCTGTCCATACAAAATGTCCGTATATAATCTTGTCTATATACATAGTTCAGAAATCTATAGTGCTGTACTAACCAGCTCTGCCCAGTAGTGAAGTTCTTTCCCTGCAGACATCCCAACCCATCCTCACCACCACAGCAGAAAATTTACCAGTCAGTCAGGACTCTGGCAGGTTTGGAGGACAGACAGGAATGTCTACAGAAATTAGTTGTATCACTGATAAATTCTTTCCCCTTCCTATGGCAAGTCATGGGTGGGAATGAGTTATTGCACAGCTATGTGGGGCCTGGGACTTACTGCAAGTCTTCGGAGTGACATTGTAGCTGTTAGTGATAGCTATTAGCAATTATGCTGCAAAGCATGAGGCTTGACACCCGTTCTTCCAATATGTGGATATGTATGCTTACATTGTCTGCACATTGTACGTGGCACAGGTAAGCTGAGATTCTGCTGTCTTCCCTCAGGTGGTGAAAGACCACAACTTGGCCACGCCTCATGCCTTCTCATACCTACTGTTTGCCCCTTTCTTTCCAGACTACATCTGTCCACACTTCCATTTGGGCCCTGCTTTCAGCTCCATCCTCTCCAACCTCCCTGTGAAGTGATGACTCTGAGATAACATGAACAAGAATGCCAGAAACACATGAGCAGGTTTTCCCTCTGGATCACCTCATTCAAATATTACCATCCCCGGAATATATTCAAGCTGTTCAGTCTCTTGGCTTCACAGTTAAATGAAGAACAATTTGTTCCAGCCAGAGCTGAGAAAAGTGGAGGCGATGCTTCCTTTCCAGTGGTTTTCCCACTCCATTGAAGATTATTGTTATTATTCACATGTCTAAAGAGAAGGTGCTTTCCTCATACTCCCCGTGCACCCTGTGGGCACCCAAAGTGGCCTGCGTCTCTCAGACTCAACCAGGGTACTACTGCACTTTATCTTTTGAGCTCTGGCTGCAGCTTCAAAGAGTGACACATCTGCCTACCCACCCCCACACCTCCTGGCTTTGGTGACTATATCAAACTGTAGATAGGCAAGCAACTGCCAAGCTTAAGAAAACAAAAAAAACCAAAACAAAAGACACCCTCCAGCTGATGGAGAGCACAACAGTCCATCTGCTCAACAAGCAACTGCTGAAAGCAAACCAGCATTTGAGCTGACACTGGTGACTTCTTACATGAAGTCAAGAATTTGCTCCTCAGTTTCCAAGAATCCCAGTTTGATTTTTCGGCGTTATCAGAGAGATCACACAGGAGAGCCCCACTCCTCACGAACAATGACTAGAAGGAAACTCGTGAAAGCAGGAGACAGAGGTTTCTTGGCTACTGGTCCGCATTGTGATAGTTGCTTCTGGAACACATCAGAGTGACTGTAAACCTCAGCACTTTCAGAACAAAATGTAAAACATTCTTCCATTGACCTCGCTTTCCCACAATAACACCACATAAAATAACAGAGCAAGGAAAAAAATACAGAGAGCTTTATGAGTGCACTTTAATAAATCAATAGGGGGTTTAAGATACCACAGTGGTAGCTGCTGTATAAATACCCAGACAGGAAGATCCTGTCCTGGAAAATTAGAATAGGCAATTCCTGAACCTGTTATTGTCCAGCTTCACTTGAAGTAGGAGAAAGTCGGTGTTATTTTTTCCCCATTGGCAGAGGAAATTCTGGTGTCTAACTCTCAACTGGTATAAATAAATATATCTCTGTGTCACTGGTGCTAGCTTGATCTATACCACCCGAGACGTTGCCTGTGTGATCCAGCCAAGAGAAGAACCACAAGTTGCTTGTATTTCTGATTATAAACAGATACAGAAAGAGCACAGTAGAGTTGAAATTATCTTTCATGTCTGCATCTAAGTAAAGAAAACAGAAGAAAATAGGCAAATGGTGTGAAAGATAGCCAAGTATTATTTCTCAGTTCCGCAGAAACACTCAGAGATATTTTACACTCTTGATGATTTCCCTTCTTTTACTGGTGCTTTTAACACGTTACAGTGATATTCTTCATTATCTTCTTCTGAGAGAATACTGTGTATATAGCTAAATTAACTGGTTATGGGCTGAGACCTAAGGCCTGATTATCACATAAGGTCTACAAAACCCATCTTTTAGAGCGCAGCAAACACACTGCATTTCTAATGCATTTCCTCATTATCGTACGATGCCCTCTTTTAAGCTTGCAAAGGAGAGGTGAAATGAATGCCGTCTACATATGCAGACTCAGAAAAACAGCCTTTCCTTCAAAAGGAGGGTTAATAAAATCACACTTGATTAAGCTGAGGAGCAGGGATTCCAGGAAGGCAATATGTTAAGGAAGACAACAAGTGAAGAGAGGGAAATGCAGAATGTGAAACCTGGAGCATAGAATGGTGTGGAGAAGATCAAGGTTACAAACAAGCAGGGCAGAGCGGTATGGGAAGGTCGAAAGCCAATTAAGAGCATGATGGAGTAAGGACCAGGTTTCTTGCAACAAAGTGGGTGATAATGTCAGGAAGGCTCTAGGAGGATCACATTGGGAAATAGAAGAGCAATAATAGTATATGGCCGGGAAAGGAAGCTGTGAAGAACTGAATGTAATTGAAAGCAGAAACAGAGCTGCAATGTATGAAAGGGGGAAAGAGAAATGAAAATTAGACAGAAGATCTCTAGGAATGGATTAGCCAAAGTCCATCTTTGCAGGCTGAAAGATGAAAGGACAGAAAAAGCCAGTCTCGGGCTTAATTGCCACTGTCATAGCTAATGAATTATTAACAAGTAAATTAAGAAATTGAGTAAATCCTTCCTCTGTCTCAGCCAGCTCCCAATTCTGACAGTCACCAGTGAAATGTAAAGCTCTTTTTACAATTCCTTTCCCTTCCCTTATGCAATGGCTGGCAGCGCCCTGTGGTTTGATGGTTTCCTTTAGATTTGTAGAACCTCTCCCATGGCTCTTTTTGGATGAAATTCTCCCACCACAAACTTCCACACTATGAAGGACCCAAGATAAAGCTGTGCTGATGACATGTCCACAGCAGTTGCTCCAGTCCTTCCACAGGCCAGCCCAGGCTTAAAGGTCATCATCGTTACCATGAATTTATTTGAAGCTAGTGCCCTAAAGCCAAGCTTACTGATGTCAAGAAGTGGGTGCTACTCACAGACCACAATGCTGAATTTTGTTTTCTTGCTCAGAGAACTTCCCATCCAGATTATTCTGGAGCAAGGAAGGGACACACAGCTAGAAGCCTGCTTTTAAAACTTTCACCAGGACTTCATCTAGAACTGCCAAAAAATGGCAAATTAATATAATATCCTTATCACATCTTGAAATACAATTGTCCATAGCATTGTTCTAATCTCAGCTATGGGCATCCCATAGCCCTCTGTCTTTTGAGTGATGCTTCTACATCATTTTCCAGCTAGAGGAAACAATGACAATCCCCTTCCTCATACCTCAAAGAAAGGAAGTAGATGGGCACCTGCCAGGGTTTCAGGGGAGAAACGGTGAGCAGACAAAGTCTCAGTCACATGATGTAAGAAGTCCTACAAGACTGAGAAATCCTGCCCCACCCCCTATATCTCCAGCCACAATTCAGCTATTGGTCCTACAGGAGATTAAGAAATAGATGATTTTTTTTTTTTTTTGTAAATAGAGGGAAAAAGGGAAAAAAAGCCACAACCCTCCCTGATCTTTTTAGAAGTTTCCACAAAGAGAACTTTTTTATCTAAACACAGAAAATATTCAACCGAAATGAACATCTTCTGTCTACAGTTAATTTTGCTCATTTTAGTCAAAATCACTTTTCATTGATAAGTGTTTTCAACAAACATTTACTGATTATTTTTGGCTTAGCTGTAGGGCTGTATATCCCTGCTACCATAAACCTGGTATATACATTATGTGTGCTTGGCAAATATTTTGCGCTGAAAGAATGTACAGAAGATGTCATTCAACTGGCCCTTGAGGTAATATAGGCAGAAAAGATGAATCTGCAGAGTCTACTACACAAAGGCAACCAGAATAGACCACAAAAAAGATGCACAGCCAAATTTAGAGAACATGTCAAACATGAGGAGCTTCTGGTAGATGCATAAATATGGGCATAATTAACTCAGATAAGATCAGCACTCATGGATCAGCAAACACCAAAGGGAGGAATCAGACGATCCGCTGCTTCTCTCTTTAGCCTGCTGGGATCTGTTGCAGCTCATGAATGCTATATGTTTTCTTCAAAAGGGGATAACAGAACCCTGAAGCTGTCGCTATCTGATTATGCTGACCAGAAACAAAGCGTTGCTGTTGTCAGCTCCAACTGTTTTGTATTTTGCTTTTCTCCTTGCCAACTTTGCAAGCAGCTGTTTGTTCTCTTCCCTGGTGTAAATCAGGAGTAGCTTCAGTCAACACAGTGCCATTTCTCTGTCCATCATGTGGTAAAGATCTAATCCATTCTTCCTCCTGGGAGAGCAAAATGCAGCCAAGAGTATATGTTGGCCTTGTTTGCCTTGCTCTTACACCAGTGTGTGTCTGTTAGCATAAGGGAATTATTCTTTTTATGAGTAGCAATGCCCATCTACATGAAAATAAGGAAGAGTCAGCCCCATGTGGTACATCTTTTATGTAAGCACAGTAACATGAAAGTACTGTGAGAAATAGAGTGGGCAGACATGGATTTAGAAATTCAGGACCTAGGAATATACTTCTTGGGTATCAATGAGAATATTGATTGTGGCTATGGGGGTTAGCTTACGCTGGGACTGAGGAGGACACTTCTGTGCTGAAAGTCAAGTAGGGTTTAGCTGACTGTATCCTCAGGCCCTCCTGCCAAGGGGCTAATCAGTGGGATCTGCTCATAGTCAACTCAAGTACCCGCATCCTGCAGCCCAGGTAAAGCTCCCTCAGACAACCAACAGTAGTTTGCAGCTCTCGTATAAAATTAATACCCTATTAAGCACCTCTACATACTGCCATAATGCGTGAAAATGTGTCTTCTGGCTGGAAGACTTGAAAAATCTGAAGCTTTAAATTCATATTTGCTTAACTGATTTCATGTCAAGGTATCAAGTCCAACCTGATCTTTATGGACTGGAAAACATCACAGCTTCAGAAACTTTTCAGGGGCAACCAACTTCTGTCCAATTTCAACACATTTACTGCTATGTGAGAGAGATCATCTCATCTCCCATGCATTAGCCAGTACGCATATATATATAAAAAAATATATACAACTAATAGTAACACTATGGGATGAAAAGACAACTGTTGACCAGCTCAGCTAACGTTTCTGCCATCTCTCCTAACTCAGGGGCAACAGAAGTCCTAGCGTGCACCAGCAGACCTAACCATGACTGATGCGAACTGTCTCCTGCTCTGTCACAAATATGATAGACTTCCACCCGCCTCTTTGCTGTCCCCTTCTCAGAGGATCCGCGGGTGGGTTGGCAGCTCGCTGTGCGGAGCAGACACGAGAGGGCAGCGCTGCCCCAGGCATGGGCACCCCTGCACATGGGCCGCTGTGGGCAGAGTGGGCAGCGGTGTGCAGCAGGTGCTGGTGGAGACCTCAGCTCTCCCTGTATTGGGGACACTTGCTGCTCTCCCCAGGCAGGAACATGCGGGGAAGAAATGCACTGCTCCACGGAGCAACACAATAATTCCCTGGTAGATCTACAAGATGCTCCTGCAAGGAGCACGTTGTCATGGTCTGACAGGTACAGAAAAGTTCTCATCTTAGGGGAGGTTAAGAGATAAAGAAACAAGTAGCAGGAACGCATCATTTATTTTTGCAGCGGGGGGAAGTTAGCAGGTGGTTTCCCCATGAGCCACACTGCGACCGCTGTTTTTCACGGTATCCACATGTAACCTGAAAAGGGAACAACATTTGCAGGTGCTAAAAATTATTCAGGGCAGTCAAATCAAATACTGACTGCAAAGAGTGACAGGATTATCTTGCAGTACTGTCTGACTGGGTAATAAAATGGCTGAGAAAATTTAATTTCTACTAATGCAAAGTAATGCATGTGCGGAAAAATAACTCTAACTATACATATTCAGTGATGGCTCCAAATAAGCTTTGTATCACTGTACTTCATTCATGTTTTCTGAATAGTTCAATTCTGATCACACTGTCTCAGAAAGGATATAGTAGAACTGGCAGAGGTAGAGAGAAGGTGACAAAGATGATCAAAGGCATAAAACACCCTCTGGAAAATGAAAAGGAATGGTTATGGTGGATATAACAGAGATCTATGGAATCAGGAATGGTGTGAAGAAAGTGGAGAGGGGAAATAATTCACTTTTTCACAGTACAATATCTGCAAGACACCCAAGGAAATGATCAGACAGGAAATTTAAGAGGGTTTTTTTTGTTTTGCTTGTTTTTTGTTGGGTTATTTTTTTTTTTATGCTGCAGATTGAACTGTGAAGCTCTGCCACAGAATTTTCCAGCAGTCAAAAATTATACGTGAGTTCAAAGAATAGATTAGACATCCAGTGGAAGTCCACAGATCCAGCAGCTATTAAACGCAGCAACCCATCTGCTGTCGCCTGCTCAGCAGTCCCTATACTACTTACTGGTGGAAAGCAGAAAGTTGTCCCAGGGGATCACGATACCCTTTTCTCATACCCCTAGGCTGTTCTTACACCCTTCTGGGCATCTGCTATTAGAATTGCTATTGGAAACAATGTCCTGATAAATGTCTGTCCTGATCCGTTATCTTACATCTATATGTTATGGGGGAAAAAAAGAAGTATCTGACTAGACTAGTATATTAATTTAGCCAGGATCCTGCTGTTTCACTTCTCACAGAAATCATCTGGGCCCACAAAAATCCTGTGACCAATTGTAAATATAATTTGCATAAATAATCATACTCATTTGCATACAGTTGCTTCCTTTGCTTCCTTCCCTCAGGGACTGACAATCTGTTCCCACTGCAGTAAGTTTGGCATTGGCTTACACCTCACTCTCTGAATTATATAATTTCACTTTCCTTCCCTCTTATATATTTCTTACATCATATCATATTTCTTTTGAGGCTGAGCTGAGTCTTCACTTTACCGTAGTTCTACCTTGCCTGATGTCTCTTCACTCTTTCCAAGAAAATTTACTGTTCTTGTTTGATGGATATTTGAATAGTCCACACAAGGTGTAATAGCGTCAACAGAAAGGATTAAGAACCCTTTGTCTTTCTGATATAAATTAAAGCTTGCCCAAGCACAAAACTGTAAAATACTTACAGACAGTGTGCGAAACTGTTGGGTATAAGACAAATATCCTCTTGTTTAATCTACCCCTTCATTGTTTGAATTCTGTCAAAATGAACCAAATCATAACTTTTAGGAAAATGAGATTGGCAGGCACTTTAGGTCATTTAAGCCACCTCTCTCCCCTCAAAATAAAACTTCCCAATTCAAGTGGAACAAAGGTTCAAACCAGATTTTGTATTTTATTTTCTTTTAGTAAGAAAATGGGAAAAAAATATTTCTTTCTGACCAACTTAGCCCCTTTTTTCAGTTCTTAATTCAACTGCCAAGTAAAACAAAACAAAGAATTTTTTCATGGGACCTCACCAAGATTATTACTAACAAACAGACCATTATTGGTCTGTTCTTCACTATCTATGGATGGCTGAGGAGGATCAGAGCACAGATCTGTCTTCTTTCCATCAAGATGTGGCTAGTCTTTCCTCTGTGACTGCTTTTGTCTTCTGCTCAGCGTGCTTTTAGATCTGTAATACCAGGATTATAGAAGCTGTCCCAAAAATCTGATAAAATCCCATAAAAGGATGAATTTCAGACTGAAAACTCTAAGATTAGCCAGAGCTGCCCATGCTTTCTTGCTGCAGAGTGCTATCAAGAAGCACTCACCGGGAAAAGGGATACCAACACTCAACTGAAGATTAAAAGCTCCTGTCACAGAATACTGCTCTGGATCACTGCAGCTATTTTCTGGTCATCAAACACCCATCATAGAGGAGATAAAGTCATTTACAAGGGTGACTACAATTAAAGGGCACTTCAACCATAGGAACACAACTTTTTGGCTTCTTTCCTGATGTGAGAAGATTATATAGTTCGTGTGACTTTCACACACTGTTAAAATTTGTCTGAGAGATCCTATGTGAGGCTGTAATTGAGGGATGGACTTTTATTACATTATTGTTTCTGTGTTCCCATTCATTCCCTCCCAATGATACCAGATGTGGGGCTGTTGGGCTGATTTTTCATTGTTTCAGAGCATGTGCAAATGTCTCCAGTGAAACATTCCTCCATGAATAAGCATCTCATGGAGTAAGTACCCAGAGCAGCTTCCCCCTGCGCAGGTATACAAGCAGGAGTACTGAGACGTGTGCTGGGGTCCCTTGTAAAACACGTGCAAGAAAAAAGTCATGTGCAAGAACAGAGTGAGGCAGGATCCACTTCACAGACAGCATGAGTGACGTATGAAGTCACTGGTCACACAAGTCTACGTAAATGTAGGGAGCAAATCTGATTTGGCTAATAGCCAGCTGTATATTTTAACCCCCAGGCAACCCCTTCTCTCCCATTAGAGGGTACAGTCATCACCTCTGCAAAGCTAGAGTATCACTAGAGACACTAAAAAGAGACCAGCTGAGCTTCCCTTCTGTTTCCTCTAGATGTGTGATGCTGTGAAAATACTACAGGCAGTGTGAGCTGGTGCACGAATGGAGCTAACAGCGCCATGAATTAAAACGTGGCATTCATTTTAGCTCTTGTGCTAGAAGCCATCGCATAAAGAGGAAACCCAGAATGATAAATGGACTCCCTCTGTGTAAATTACTGTGGCAGGGGGAGAGAATATTAAAATGTGGTAACAGTTTGGGATAGCATGGTCAAAATGGGACAATGTCTGGTCAGGTACAGTACCAGCCACGTGAACCATAGTCTCATTTTCAGGTCATCTCCAATCTGTGCTGCATATCTTCTACGGAGTATTATTAGTTCATGATAATCACACTCTCTGCAGTTCCTTTACTGCTATTATAAAAATGCTTTTATGTTGGGTAGATGTGTTATTTATTACGTGCTAGGAGGAAATGAAGTTGGTAGTTCTGAATGTTGAACAGCAGTTGGAGCTGAGCTGCACAGTTCCAGGTCCCAAGAACTCTGTCTCCTGTTTCATAATAATAATAGTGATTTATCCCCTGTGCTGTTAAGCTGTTTGAATGACTCCATGCAGATCTTGGGGCCAGCATTTTATTTCTGTCATCTAAGCTGAAGCTGTAATAGCAAGGGCTGACTTTCTTTTCCTTCCTTCCTTCCTTCCTTTCTTTCTCTTCTTTCTTTCTTTCTTTCTTCCTTTCTTTCTTTCCTTCTTTCTTTCTTTCTTTCCTTCTTCCTTTCTTTCCTTCTTCCTTTCTTTCCTTCCTTCCTTCCTTCCTTCCTTCCTTCCTTCCTTCCCTTCTTTCTTCCTTTCTTTCTTTCTTTCTTTCTTTCTTTTAACAATCCTAATCTGTCAAGCCAACTCCCTTGGCCGTTGTTCCACCTGATAGATAGCAATAATAAAAAAATGATTATATGTTTGGCTATTTATGGCGTTTGGCTATTTATGAATCCCTGATGGGGAACCTTTCACAAATTAGTGAAAATAATTCCNTTTCCTTCTTCCCTTCTTTCTTTCCTTCTTCCCTTCTTTCCTTCTTTCCTCTCTCTCTCTCTCTGCCCCCCCATGTGAAATGAGGCAATATGTTCCATTGTTACATGAAACAATTTCCACATTTGCATTTCACTGAAACCAATCAAGGTGTTATGCTGCCCCTAACCACACTGCTTAGAATTCTTCTTATTTGTACGCCTGTGAAGAACAACACTGATGTGATCCTGCCTGTCATTTAAACTCCACCTTTTTTTCTCTATTTGCGATGTATGTTTACCTCAAAAATACAACAAAATGACGGAGGGACCATCTTTCTACAGCACTTCTGTGCAAAATTTTAGACGATTTATGTAACCCTGAAATCTTCCAGAAAGGTCTCAGACTGCAGTGAGTGTTGCAGTGTTCCCTTATCTGCTCCCATAATTTATTGCACCTAAAGAAGAATTTTACCTCAGACCCCCTTTCAGGAAAGTGTCCTTAGTTGGGCAGATGGTGCAACATTCATTGGCTCATACCCCTGTGCTGGGGTCCCTTTTGAAGTTGTTATCATGCACCAATTGAAAATTTATTTTAAAATTGTTTCTTTTATTTAAAAACTCTATTTTAATATGAATAAAATGAGCTGGTGTAAACTGTGTTGACTTGGTTCATGTTTCTGGCAGTACACTGGTGCAGCTCCACTGAAATGGGACTTCCCCCCACATGGCGAGGCATTTTTTCAGATGAAGCTTTTTGAACAGCTATGGTCCCACATGTTTTCTGATTATTGAAAATCTTTGATGAGGTCAATGGGTTCAAACACAAAATGAGAAAGAGAAGACAAGACTGCAACTTTTTACTTACCAGTGAGATATCCTGAGTCTAAACTTCCAAATTTTCACTGAAAAGTAAAGCAAAGTTCTTAATATTAATAATCCTGTAGGTTCCCCTCATTAATATGTCTTCCCTGGTATTTAATTTTGAAGTGTCCAGAGATAATTTATAGGATTATTAAGAAAATATGAAAAGGTAGGCTAATGAATAGCTGATTTTTTCCCCCAGAGCCTAACTGATTACTGCCAGCTAAGGAAGTAACTAGACCTGGGTGGTGTTTTCTGCATTAGTGTTTGTTTCTTTCTGTTTTCTTTTTTTCCCCAGAAAAAGGTGACACTGATGAGTATTATAAATGCCTGATGATTTTACAGGTTTTGGGGATTTTTGTTTAAATTGAAAATATAAAACTCTTAAGCAATCCTGGACAGGTCATTTTGTACATGTTTTCCAATGGCTGAAAAGAACTTTTGGTTTTAAAATTTATACATTTCTAAATCTAGAAGATAGAAAACCTCAAAATCAAAACAAAGTCCTTTGATTTTGTCAAAAGGTTGTTTTGTTTTGTTTTTCCCTTCACCTGTGATGTGAAAAACCTATGCTCAGATTTGACCATCAATCAATCCCATGCACTTTGTGGGGACTTCAGCTCATCTTAACTTCAGAGGCAGGATTCAGTTCTCAGGTTAAAGGTCTAAACGAATGTGTATCTGTGTACATAAATAAATTCCTGTTTCAGTAAGCAGAGATCTGGGGTTTCATTTGGTTGCCCAGACTCCATGAGAAGGATCTCACAGTGATGTCTGGAGATGTAAGTGGGACAGTTTCCCCTTTTGTAAAGATTGTTTTCTCCATAGCAGAGGAATACAGATTACTTCATTCTTTCAATGTATATGCCACCAACCGTGCAATGAAATTCCTTAAATTATGATAAAATTGCTCATTTCCTGAAGTGAACACAACAAACTAACAGACACAGTAATTTTTAGTAGATTTGGATTCAGTTCAATTTTCCAGATGTTCGCCTGTAATCAGCTTAGGAACTCAAATCTCAGAACGGTGCTATTCACACAACAGCTGTTGCAAATTTTTCTTTTGAATCACACCAATCTAGGAGTGGATTTGTTTACAGGCAGCCTCAGTGTTACATGAGGAACTGAATGATTACATTAAAAAAAAAATCTCAAAGATGTTCTTCTGACCATTTACACAGTTTTGCTTTTATTATATTATAGCTGCCTTTTTAAGTAATTTTTCTCATGAATTAGTAAATTTAGTTTTCTTCACAAGTCAGTGAATTTTGCCATTGAATTTAAATTTAAAAAGCATTTTTTCCAGCCAGCTTCTTAATAAGAATGTATTGGAAGGAAACAGCAGAGTCGTCATTGAAGCTGTATTTGGAGTCCATTGTTATAAGTATTTGCATAAGCTATCCTGCTTCAAAAAGTATAATTAAGAGACTCAGTCCAGCAAAGACAAGTACAACCTTTAGTCTGACTCTGTATAATTCACACCTTAAATTATCACCCTATACAGAACTTTATCTGTAGTATCCTTTATCTGACTTACAGAAAAAGTTTTCTCTTGATAATTTATTCCAGTGGTTAGCTATTCTAACTGTGTCCAACCTCATATTTGACTTTGGGTGGGTTGTAAATACAGGTTTTTTTCTTATGCCTGGATTTGTTTGACTGAAGTGGCCATCTAACCTTTCCTAGCTCATCCACTTCATGTAGCTGGAGAACAACGCAATTTATGGGTGTTTATTATTATGCGCACAATTTATGTCTAATTTTTGCTGTCTAAAAGTGGTTCATCTGAGCTCCATCTATAGTCAGTGGAGAGCAAGGTAGGGTGACTTGTTCTCAGATTTAAATATATCTCTTTGGATATATTCCTTTGGATTTGCCTACATCTGTCCCCTGGTCACAGAAGGAGCCTAAAAGTTCAGCTCCGACTATCTCCAGACAACTACATGTGGATGAGGACTTAGGTTTGTATGACTCAGACTTGCAACTTCTAACTCTTCAATTCATGCCCCAGCTGGAAATGAACTCCCCCAGGTTTCCAAATCCAGGTTCTGGGAAGGGTAGACACCTGAAAGTAGCCCACAGGAAAGCTACTATGTTGAGCAAATATCATGCATGGAAATAGGGAGATGACTGTAGCTGACGGACTGTCATGTTTGATACCAACCTCTGATTTACAGGAGTCTCTACTGAGGATTTAAAACTAACAGTCTAGCTAAATGTCTAGCTAAATGATTGTAAGCTTTTTTGTAAGGCAGAAGAATGTTAAGCTTTTGGACACACAAGGAAAATGTCACATAGCCCCTGTTAATGGAGTAATTCAAGCAATTAACCATGCAAATTCACTACGTTAGGTACAAAACCTTTATACTAGGTAATGAAGATGTTTTAGTGTCAAGTGTTCTCATGAGACATTAATGAAGTTAGGGTGCATTTTTCAAGCTGCGTCCAAAGTTGGTGTTTGACAACATTGTGTGTCTGGTGATATTCTAATGCAAGCCTCATATTAATTGATAGGCAAAAGTAAATTAAGTAGAACGTGAAGGGCAGAACCAGGGGGTTTATTGGAAAGAGGTATATACAGAAAGAAAAGCTCAGGCTACCTGAGTTATATGGTATCTTTAATTCATCTTGCTACTAAGCCAAAGGTGTAGGGAATATGATAGTGAATTATTCAGATTTGTTGAAGTCCTTACTATTTATACTATTAAAAGACTGTGCAATGCGGTAACAAAGAAGGTTAAATCTATGTCTTGTGGGTTTTGCTATGTCAGTGTAGAGTGTTTCCTCTAATATCTTTCCAAATTTTCATGTGACTCTTTGGAAGGGTGAATCTCATTAAAGAACGGGTATTAATTGACCCATCCCATCTACTCAAAGACCAGTCTTTTCTTGCATTTCAAGGCAGTGAGCACTGTTTTCTCCTAATACATCTAAACATTACAATGGCTTTTCCTAAGTTAGTGGGGTTTTGTTATTTTTCCGGGACACTTTTCCTGTTTGACAAGCTGTGTTACCAAAGGTCTTACTGTTGCCCACTTCCTTCTGCTATGTGGAACTATCTAGACTTTTCTAGACCCTTTGTTTGTTCTGTCCCTCAGACCTATAGTCCATTTAGACAGCAATTTTTTGTTCTGTTATATTGGAGCCATGGAAATTTGGTAAAGGACAAAGAGCTCCTGCTTTTTAAATGGGTGCTCCTGAATAATATTCCCACATAGGTTTGTACATATATACAAACATGTACATACACATGTGTTACATTGAGAAGACTTTACAGAACAAATCTGCAGCAGGTAATAACATTCCCCCAATGTCCTCACAAGGGGATTGAGACTAGAGAAGAAACACATTGCAATTAAATAAACCTAATTAATTTTCACATGGAGAAGTATTCGTCATTGAGGGTTTTGGTTACTGTTGTTATTGTTTTAATTTTTAACACATGCATGTGCATAGAAATAACTGGAACCTGCTTTAAAAAGCACTGGAGTAATTAAATGAGATTAACTTGATGAATGTTATCATATGCACCCTGGTTGCTGGGTACTGACGTTCTATCTTCCTTTAATAACTCAGTGAGATAAAGGGATGTTAAGCTGAATATGATGTATTCAATTCAGCAGGCAGTAAATGGAGCAATCAAAACTCATCCAACAGATAAAGAAAACTGTATGGCTTGTGTAAGACACATGTTGAACTCACATCACACTCCCTTCATTCAAAAAAAGTTGTCCAGAGACTTGATCAGTGAAGTAGCTTAGTTTCATTCAGATGTGGTATAGATGACACACATACCCATTTGTGGTTAGTGGTGAAGACTCGTTACAGCTGCTAGGATGTGCCTACGCCTCAGAGGAAGAGAGAAGGTTTCTAAAAGAGAGCTGCCTTCTGCTCTTTTTCCTCCTTTCCCCCTTCTTCTCTCATCCCATTCTTTCTTCTACTTCTCTAAACCTCTTTCTACATTTCCAGATCTCCTCACTTTTTCTTATGCTCAAAATTAATGTTTCCCTTTTCCGCCCCTACATTCTGCCAGACTAACATTCTTCCTAAAGAATGTTCCCACATTTTCTTTCTTTCCTTGCATCCTGACCCTGCAGCTGCTCTTCCTACTCCATATCCTGACCGCTCCCTGCCTTCTTATATTTGCTTTTTTTTGCTGCAGAATGACCATTCCAATTATAAACAAACAGTATTATTTTTACAGTTGAGATGTTGCTCAGGTAATGAATATAGCTAAGTACCGCAGATTGTGATTACAGTCACTATCTTCCCTTCCCCTGATTAAATGTTGGAAATGAATGGAGCTAAATGAACACTTTTTGACTAAACAAAGCCATGTTAAAAACACTGATTTGTTGAGCATCAAACTGCTTTGTTTGAAAGATTTTGGGGTTGACAGACTTTTGCTGTATCCCACGTATTGTTTCTGCCAGACTGTGCAAACGTCTGGTGGAGAGCCACAAAAACAGGAATCCTGCTTTCTGGTGTTCTCTGCTCTGTGACAGGTCTGCTGAAGGGTAACATACCCTGAAAACCAGCTTATTTCAACATGGGAAAAACCCATGGCAATGCGCTCTGAGCCCGAAGGGTCTTCACCCCCAACTTTCTAATCATCAGGTTAAGTCAATCAAATAGGTAAACCCGCTGAGGTCCCAAGTCCTGGGCAGTCCCCCTCAAGACACTTTAATATCTAAAATACAATTCGGGACACGCTCCAAATCCAAATAGTCAAAATTTGCCTCAGAACAGAAATCTTGCCAGCTCTGGTGTACCCTCATTTAAGGTGACTCGTATTACATGCACAAAATGCTTATTTTGTCCATATGGTCGATGTGTGCAGTTACCATCTACAACAGTAACTGACTGGTTAGTGGGTGTAATTTAAGGGCTGAACTGAAAAATCTCTAACATGAATGAAAAACAAACTCTGACAGATGTCAGCAGGGTTTTGTTTTGGGGTTTTTTTTTTGATCAAATTAATATCCTGTTCATTCGCTAAAAAAAGGTGGCAAAATTTTCAGGATTCCTCAGTGCATAAGTTCACTTTACAATCAGACAGGGTGGGGGGTATTTAATGAGCAGCTGGGAAAGGGAAATTTTAGTCTCATGTTATAGACTCCTTCTCTTCCTTGAATAACCATTAAATAATTCAATGTCTCAGTTTCCCCTTGTGAAATAGGGATAGTAGCACTTCCCTTACTAAGGTAGGGAGAATGGCAGTTCAGAGATTACATATTATTTTTAAAACGTTAATGAGTGTCAGGTAGGTATTTTGGATAGATTAAAACCCTGTCCCCAGCTATGAGGTCTAATGCTTCATCCCTAAGTGTTATCAAAATTTTTTCAGGAATTTTTTTCCTATCTGCTTGTTCAAATAGGAGACTATTCCTTTGCACAAAATGACCACCAGAAACACCTTAGACAGCTGATGATTCTCAAAGCTAGTGGTAAAAAATAGAAATAAATCATAATGGTGTTCCAGAAAAGCCTACGTTTTTGATAGGAGCGTCTTTCATGAGAAATCAGAGCAGAGGGGAGACGTGTGATATATTTCTCAGTATTAATAACTGCTTCTTCTGCTTACGCATAACAAAAGAGATTTTAATCACTGTGGTAATCTCTCTCTTTGAAATGAACATCTCATATTAATCTTTGGACAAAATTGAAGCAAATGAAGGTAAAATCTAGAATATAAAAGTGCCATCAGAATTCTTATTGAAAACAATAAGGATCCTTATTGAAACCATCATATTAAAGTTTCCAGTTGTTTATTTCTTTTTACAGGAGCTCCTTATTTTATGTCTTGAATAGTATTTCCCTAAATAAAATCGCACCGTGAAAAGTGCCATTATGATTTCCAACATTCATTTCCAGAGGGGCTCCTGCTAGTCCGTAGCTATAACTATGATGAAAAGGGGCTGTGGACAGCCCGTTGCAATAATGCCATCTCCTCATCTATCAACCCAGCAGATTATATGAGTAGCATCTCCTTAGAATAGAATCCCAGAGATATAATAATCAATGAGTTCTGGCATCCTGAATGTCCACACAAATCCATTGTTATAAAGGATGCCAAATTGTTACTGCTGTACAAAATCTATGGAATTGTAGTCAGCAGGGCTGAGACCAGGAAGGACATTAATCATTGACTGAATATTTTGGTGATTGTCTCTGTTTTTAAAGTAATATATGCCATTACAGTGTAAGTTTTGGAATTTCCTGCTAGTTTTATGCTGTGATTTCACAATGTAGGAGCTTTAGGGGCCAAATGAGGGCCAGAAGCAGCCATGTCCTTTCCACATTGCTTTTTCCTCCCTTGACTGAAGCCAACTATTGACAGTATCTGCGTGTGAGATTGAGATTGATCAGAAAACTGAACTTTCTTCCTCTGGTTCTGAAGGAGAATTTTTTGCCATCATGTTATAGTTATTTGTAGTACTGAGGGTTTTTAACCCAGACCAGTTTCTTCTTTCCATGTGAGTGTAGGAACAAGCAGTCAAAGGCAGAAAGGAGCAGCTGTAACTCCTTAGTCTGATATTCCCTCCAGACATCTCTGATCAGAACCCTACAGAAAGTAGAATTTGGTCTGTTCTTGATCAGCCTAAGGTCCCACTTGTTTTCTGTAGGCTCCTGTCACTCCTCAGTAACTCTGGAAGAGACCAAGGACAACTAGGATCTTAATTTAGCAATGGCTGTTGGGGGCCTTAATGAGGTGAGATGAAATGAATCTGGCCCTTAGGCACTGCTGTCAGAGATACCAAAGCTTCTCCAGTTACCCAAATGCTGGAACCAGGATCATGAGGGTTGGACAGAGCTAGGTTAATTAACAGTATAATACAGATAACAACATTCACACATTGGAAGGTTATAGGCTCTTCAAGCGACTGTATTGTTTCCATAGAGAAGACACTTAAGTGCATAGTAAGTAAGTTATAATTTGTAACTTATAATAAGTACAAGCTCAGGTCTTTGGCCATCTGTGGTATGCTTGTTGTATGCCTTATATTTCATCTTGATTTTCCTGAAAACCTATGGATCTGCTTCAGCTATCTAAACAAAGCAAGTGAAAGAGATTACAAAATTATGACCAGGAGTGCTAAGCTCTGTGAAAAAAGTTCTCTTACATATTAACTGCATTGTTGAAATTTTATGTATTCTAAAGCACTGCATACCTTTCAGCACATGAAATAACACTAGAAGCAAGTTAGGTGATGATCCAAAATTCAGTCTTATGCCAACTCTTAACTTGAATTTGTCTCAAGATACCATAATTTTCTGAATGGACTGTTGGAGCGCTCCATCTCAGCAAGAACTGCTGTATATGCCCCACAGCGCTGCCCATCACTGTTGAGGGCTGTAGCAATTTTTGTTAGCATGGCACCTACAGTCCTCAGAGATATGAGTACGACCTGCAGTGTTTTGTCTGTAAAGCGGTTTTCAGACCAATAGCTTATTCACTGACACACATTGCCTTTCATAAGGAGCAAAATATTAGAAGGCATTTCAGCCCCAGCTTCACAGTCTAATATTAGATAAGAATATTTAAAATGCCTAGGAAAGGCTTTTGTCCGTAGTCTGAGGTCGCGTTTTGAAATCTTTGCAAACTCTCTCTCCAGGGAGGCTGTGTAGAGAAAGCCATCCTTTCAGCTCACCCTTGAATGCACTTTGAACAAGCAGCTGCTTTTACTGTAAGCATGTTATTAATGGTCTCTTTTCAAAAGCAGAGATAGTACCCTGGAAAACGTTCTATTGATTTTTTCCCTTTCCCTGTCCCTGTTTCAATCACACTCATTTGAATGGCTTTCATTTTTAGCAACAACAAGAGATTCTTCGAAGAAAAGTGGTGTCTACGTGCAGCCTTAAATAAAATCACTGCTCAATTTAACCTCTGAAAAATACTATTGATATTTTAATAGAAGACTGGAGAACCAATTGCTGGTTCAATAATAGCTACAAGGAGTTTATACATAGGAATCATGCACAAGGATCATTTTATTTCTCTTACTTTATGTTAACAGAAAACAGCAGCCTAAATCTTGACTCACTTGATTATTACATGTCAAGGATCTCAGGAACATGGAAGTATTTCATTCTAATTTTCTAAAGTGGAAATGCGCACTGAGATACCTATGCAGAGTTCAGAATATAGAACTGCAAATAATATCCTATGATACATTTCTATATAATAATATTCATGCAGAAGAACCTACAAGTAAGAAATTGTGCACACCTGGAAATCTGATTTCTCTTCTGACTTTGGTTATGGTTGCTATTAGAATCATAGAATCATAGAATCATTTAGGTTGGAAAAGACCTTTAAGATCATCGAGTCCAACCATTAACTTAACATTGCCAAGTCCACCACTAAACCATGTCCCTAAGTGCCACGTCTACACATCTTTTAAATACCTCCAGGGATCATGGCTCAACCACTTCCTTGGGCAGCCTGTTCCAATGCTTGACAACCCTTTCGATGAAGACTTTTTTCCTAATATCCAATCTAAACCTCCCCTGGCACAACTTGAGGCCATTTTTTCTTGTTGTATCACTTGTTACTTGGGAAAAGAGACCAACACCCACCTCGCTACAACCTCCTTTCAGGTAGTTGTAGAGAGCGATAAGGTCTCCCCTCAGCCTCCTCTTCTCCAGACTAAACAACCCCAGTTCTCTCAGCCGCTCCTCAGAAGACTTGTTTTCTAGACCCTTCATCAGCTTCGTTGCCCTTCTCTGGACACGCTCCAGCACCTCAGTGTCCTTCTTGTAGTGAGGGGCCCAACACTGAACACAGTACTCGAAGTGCAGCCTCACCAGTGCCGAGTACAGGGGCACGATCACTTCCCTACTCCTGCTGGTCACAGTATTCCTGATGCAAGCCAGGATGCTGTTGGCCTTCTTGGCCACCTGGACACACTGCTGACTCGTATTCATATGACCTGCCTTTCATAAACCCATGCTGACTGGACCTGGTCACCTGGTTGTCCCGTACGTACTGCGTGATGGCACTCAAGATGATCTGCTCCATAGCCTTCCCCAGCACCGAGGTCAGGCTGACAGGCCTGTAGTTCCCTGGATCCTCCTTCCGGCCCTTCTTGTAGATGGGCGTCACTTTTGCCAACCTCCAGTCAACTGGGACCTCCCCTGTTAACCAGGACTGCTGACAAAGGATTGAAAGTGGCTTGGCAAGCACTTCTGCCAGCTCCCTCAGTACCCTTGGGTGGATCCCATCCGGCCCCATAGACCTGCGTGTGTGTCTAAGTGGCGTAGCAGGTCACTAACCATTTTCCCTTGGATTATGGGGGCTTCATTTTGCTCCCTGTCCCTGTCTTCCAGCTCAGAGGGCTGGGTACCTGGAGAACAACTGGTCTTACTATTGAAGACTGAGACAAAGAAGGCATCTGATACCTCAGCCTTCTCCTCATCTTTTGTCACTATGTTTCCCCCCGCATCCAATAGAGGATGGACAGTCTCCTTAGCCCTCTTTTTGTTGCTAAGGTATTTATAGAAACATTTTTTAATGTCTTTTACGGCAGTAGCCAGATGAAGTTCTAGTTGGGCTTTGGCCCTTCTAATTTTCTCCCTGCATAACCTCATGACATCCTTGAAGTCCTCCTGAGTTGCCTGCCCCTTCTTCCAATGTTCATAAACTCTCTTTTTTTTTTCCTGACTTCCAGCCAAAGCTCTCTGTTCAGCCAGGCCGGTCTCCTTCCCTACCAGCTCATCTTTCAGCACATGGGAATGGCCTGCTCCTGCGCCTTTAAGATTTCCCTCTTGAAGAACATCCAGCCTTCCTGGACATCTTTGCCCTTCAGGACTGCCTTCCAAGGGACTCCGTCAGCCAGGCTCCTAAACAGGCCAAAGTCTGCCCTCTGGAAGTCCAAGGTGGCAGTTCTGCTAACCCCCCTCCTTACCTCTCCAAGAATCGAATTAATTACTTATATCACATACAGTCAAGAATATATTTTCTAAACATTTTTGCTTGTGACCAAAAAAGAAGTCATGACCACTGGTTTGGAAACCTCCAAACTGAGGATTCGAATGACACAGCTACCACACTGAATTATCATATGTGCTACATTAACACCTAGGGAGAGCTTGGTGATGTCAACTGCCATGAGTGAGTCTCAGAGCAACTGATATTTTATAAGTCTGGGCTCCAGGAACTATGGGGTGGCGTGAGAGGTTCTGCAGGAAGGAAAGGGGCATGGGCATGGGTAGAAAAGCAAAGCAAGGCAAGGTGGTTTTGCATTTGTGGAAAGAAGCTTGAGAATATATCATAAATGCACTTAATTTTTAATCCCAAAATCCATATATTTTTTGATCTTTTAAGCAAACTCCTAACTTCCAAGGACTCATCATTTTTTTAATGATGGTAACTGAAAAACACTACCTCTAAATAAGTGGTATAATTTTTCAGAGACAATGAGTAGACAAAATAACTACCACACATATTAGAAGGTGTAAGATATGAGCCAGAAGCACAACTTCTACCTGTTGAGACAGAAGCACAATTATATTATGCATAAAATTTACAAAGCATTGCTCCTAATACTCATTTGACAAATTCTTTGGTTCCCTAACATCAGTTGTGTTGCACTGAACACTGAAAATTGAAGTTCTTAGTTGGAAGCTAAGACACAAATTTAGGTATAGGTAACTGCTGACTTTCCAAATTGTTTTCAACCAAAAATATTGATTTCTCCTTTCATGTGTAGAAAAAGTATCAACCAACTGAAAAAAACCCTCCATGAAGTGCAGCCTTTTTGCTTTCAACCCTTTGCCCATAAAGCCTTAGATATTTATCTGATGGCTGCTTGCTTTCTTTAACACGCTATGGTTACCAGTGTGAGCTTTGACAGGAGAGCTGTTACATTTTTATTTCAACACTATGTCCTACATAAAAGTTGGCAATAAGAGAAAGTACTCTATAGGATATGGCTCCCCCGTGGTTTCTTCCTTCACATGCTGACATTTTTTACATGTCAAAAACACTCAAGTGAAGGTATCTTATTAAAAAACCAAACCAAAACAAAACACAAAAAACCCAGAAAGACAAAGAGGAAGGGAAAAGAAGGTGGGGGGAAGGCAAATAAAACAAGGTCAGGCATCTTCTGGTCACAATAAGTAATTCAGATGTTCTTCATGGCTTTAACTTAGAGATCAGTTTATGAGAAATTTGTTCAGATGTAATATGTAAAACAGGAATACGTGAGTTAGGTAGCCTGATGGAGGTATGAAAATTCAGTTCCTTAGCAACATTCACTGTTTAGAGCACCTTTCTTTTGCCTTGACTATGCTCTTGCTGACCTGATCACACCTCAAATATGTTCCCTGACTTCGCTCGTGATCACGTGGATGTTTATGTCCATACCTGTACGCTACCCATGTTCTCACCCGCTTGGTTTCTCTTACCAAAACTGGTGTTAAAGTCCACGTTTTAGCTTATCAGAATTTTAATTAGATATATTTTCTGTTGAAATGTGATTCTGTCCAGGCCTTTAGAAATATTCTTTTTCGGTTCTGTCTTTATGTTTTTGTCTGAAAAGGGCAATATACAGTTGAAAAAGGCAGGACGTCAGCTTATATCCTTTGTTACACAACTTAATATGATTTTTCTCCATATCTGCACAAAGCCATTGGCTTGTGTTCAGCTTGTGGTCCTTAATGAACTCCTCATACTGTCCTACAGAACTTCTATCAAGCCTATTATTTCCATCTTACAATTATATATCTGATTATGCCTCCCAAAATATACTACCTTGCACTTGTCTCCACTGAATTTCAATTTATTCCTTTTTCAAATAGTTTTCCTAATATATCCAGGTCATTTTGAAAAAAGTTTCGTTCCACAAGAACACTTCAAGACTTTCCCATCTGTCTCTGATCTGATAATTTATAAATCGTATTTTATGCCACCAAACACATAATTGGTATCAAGAATATCAGGGTAGAACTCCACTTCCTGTGCCCTTCCATTCTGACTGTGAACTGTTGAGAAATACTCTATAGTAGTTTCATATTGTGCTTTTGATTAAATAATTTCTAGTCTTGGCTTCAACAGGAGCCTTTTGTTCCTGATGAGCTACATAGCACATTTGGATTTCTTTGCAGAGATGGGTAGATGGATACAGTTATCAGTCCTGTTTGTTACCTGTTATGTTTTCAATTGCAATAACATATCAACTATTTTCTTGTTCCACAAATGAGGATCTTTTGCATTTGCTGACAATAAGTAGCACCACTGGCTCAATTTCTTTAAAAGAATATCATAATGTAAGCTGATTTAAACTACAGTACAAAATTTTGTAGTAGCCTGTATTTAGGTGATTCTACTCCCTCAATTTTTCCCCCTGATTATCTTATCTTTTCTTTTATTATCTTAACTCTTCTATCACAAGGCAGTTTTGTGCACTGTTTTTTTTTACCATTCTTGCTATTAATAAAAATGAGAAAAATATGTCTCTATTCACCTCCTCCATTGTTTGGCTAGTACAGTGTTGTCTGTAGTATATTTTGCAGTACTTTTCCCATTTGTGTCCTTCTTTGTGCGGGGTGATATACTAAACATTGCTTAGTCATGAATATAATTACTGCGTTTTCCATCATGTAGTTCATAAATTCCACCACGGGAGCCTCATTCACATTTGTATCTTAAATAAGAATTCCTTTTGTCTGATTAGTTCACCAAGTGGCTTCATGAAATCTGTTATGCTCTCTGGCCCAAAAAAGAAAAAAACCCACCCAAAACTTTCAGAAACTCACAAAGTTGGTTTTAAAAGTAGCTGTATGATCAGCTACAGAATAATCCACAAGCTGTGAATGTACAAGCTATGTAACTCCAGCTGGAGACAGACAAAACAGCTTTTCTGTAGGTATAGGAACTGTCCAGATTTCTTTATGGTTCACTGAAGGAGTAGTTTCTCTAATAATGTACAGTTTATTATTCTCCTCCCTACTGAATTAAACTGTTCAATATTTCCTAAAGTTAAAAGTGAGAGATAATAAAGAGGGAAAGTCTCAGCTCTTACTAGATTCCACATTCTCCAAAAAACTGGGTAACTTCTCCAAAGAAACTGCAAGGTTAGCAATGGTTTCTGCATTATGAGCCAGATCAGGGAACAGGGTGTTGCTTCATGACATAGATTCTCAGCACTAATCTCTCAGAAAAGCCCATAAATCAGCATTATTAAGTAGTCATGGAGAAGGGTGAATTTTGGAGTTTATGGGAATGGCATGGTCAGGCTCTAACAATGACGACCAGGGACAGAGACAGGTTTCTGGTAGAAATGCTTCTTCTCCCTTTTTCTAACCTAGTTGCCAATTTTACAATCCAAAACCTAATTCTACACTTTATCATGACAGGCTCAACTTCTTCTGCTCCTTAAATCATGTTTAGTTGTTTCAAGAGGATATGACAGGAACTGACCTGTGTCTCCTCAGAAAGCAGAGAATCAATGTACAGCACAGAGCAGCAATACGTACTAAGCCTCTACCATTCGAAACATTTTTTGAAACTCTCACATTACAATGGCAAGTCACAGCTGTAAGGATCAGCTTGAGAACTGGTGACACCAAGTACCAAACCTGTAGAGAGCTGGTGCCTTCAGCAGATGAATACAATTCTTTGTAGAAGTCAACCAGACTATTTAGACAGGTTACAGTTACTTCTTCCATGCTTCTGACCAGACTTTTTTTTCCTGCCTTTCAATGACAAGTGACTTTTTGCCTGTTGACCAGGCCTATTTCCTTCACATAACTCTGCAATGTCGTATATTTCACGCAGTTCAACAGTCTGGCTTTGCTGAAAAGAGTGCTCAGCTCTTCAGAAAACCTGGCTTTTCTTTGGTTTTTGTCTACATCTAAGAGAAATCTTTAATCTCTTTGGTCCCGCTTAGATTTTGTTCACCATCGTGAATGGGCCATACGCTCAGCTCTAAATTGATCAGTGTAACCGTAGTCTGTGGGCAGACTAATCTAAATTAGAGTGGCTGTGTTGACCACAATGCAACTGTGCTTCTTCACTTCACCTGAGCATCTGCCTGAATATTTCAAGTCAACAGGTTTACACTGATATATGTCAGCTGAGGCATCTGTCACCTGGGCAAAGTATTCCATAGCTGCCTCAGATTTATGGCTTCAGACCTTCTTTACTGTAAATTCCCTATGTGCTCCAAGTTCCTTAGGTTGTTCATATCTGTTTTCTTGTCTCTTCCAAACACTAAAACATGACTGCTCACTCAAGCTGGTAAATGCATACCTTCGAGTAAGGCCTTATTGAATTCTAGTAACTAACATGGCAGTTTGGACCTGTGGAAGAGTTCTCTTTTTCACTCTATATTCTTTGCCAGCTCCCTTTGTGTGTTTGAAAAATACAGAAAAGAGATACTGTCTTCTTAATGATAGGCATCGTTAGTGTGTGCTGCTGAACTCAACTTTGAGTGCGATAACCTAGGAATGGTGGGTTGCTGAACAAATGTGATGATTCTTGATCTGGTTTACACAACATCAACAGTGGGTCTGTGCTCCCCAAATAGCAGGAAAATCAATCCTATAGTTTTATGACCACTTTTTGCTACAAGTTGTAAGGAACCTGAGGGCACTAATAGACCTTAACTGTCCTGAGCAGTCTCCCAGGGGTCCTCCACTTACCCCTGGCCTCCAACCCTTTTTCCTTGGTAGACCTCAGACCTGCACTGTAGTTAGCTTGTCTCCTGTATGGACCCCTCAGACATACACCGTGGCTTGCCTCCAGCCCTCAGTCCAGCCCCTCCTCCTTTGCTCCTGATGGGACTCCCTTGCTGAACCCTTGACATGGTTCATCCCCTCGCCCTGTCCAGGGCTGTTAACAGACCCTGTCGCTGGTTCCCAGTTCTGCTTGCCATGATGGGATCCCACGGGACTCCCCTGTCAGTGAGGGCACTGCCTGCACTAGGTTACCTTCTGCTCTCAACTTGTCCCTCACCACAGAGCAGCCCTTACTCTTGCTGTGTCCTCACACAGGTAACAGCACATGTTCCATTCAGCCGTTAGCAATTTAAACAAATTGTTCTGATATGAGAAAACTGGATGTTTTCATTTTATATCAGCTGTCTCTTCAAGGCATTAAACCTCCTTCAAAGTTCTTCATGTCAACCAGAATTTCTGAATCTTGCAGTTGCCAGTGACCCAAAGAGATTCTTCCATGGCTTTGCACAAAAAGGCCATCACCCAGTGAAGGGATGTCTTGTAGTCCTGAAATGTAAAATCTACCACCTAGAAAATATTTAAAGCATTTCATTTGACTTTTTACTCCAGGGACTGAAAAAGTAGCACAATCCAGCTGCAATACAATAGCTATGGGCACGGAGCTGGGGGAGGCACCTCATTGCCAGAATGAGGGAGGGCAGGAAGAAATGCAGGAGCAAGGCTCCTGAGGGCTGGCCTTATTTTGTTTGTGTCGTGGTTTAACCCCAGCCAGCAACTAAGCACCACGCAGCTGCTCTCTCACTCCCCCAACCAGGCGGATGGAGAGGAAGAGAATTGGAAGGGTAAAAGTGAAAAAACTCATGGGTTGAGATAAGAACAGTTTAATAATTGAAATAAAATAAAATAAAATATTATAATAATAATAATAAATTGTATTGAAAAGGAAAAATACAAAGCAAAACAAATAAAACCGAAGACAGACAAGCGATGCATATGCAAATAATTGCTCACCACCAACTAACGGATGCCCAGCCATTCCTCAAGCAGTAGCCCCCTGGCCCACCTTCCTCTTAGTTTTATTGCTGAATCACACAGAATCACAGAATGGTTGAGGTTGGAAGGGACCTCTGGAGATCATCTCGTCCAACCCCCCTGCTTCAGCAGGTNTTTGTGGCTCTCCGCTGGACTTGCTCCAGCAGTTCCCTGTCCTTCTTGAACTGGGGAGCCCAGAACTGGACACAGTACTCCAGATGTGGCCTCACCAGGGCGGAGTGGAGGGGGAGGATAACATCCCTTGACCTGCTGGCCACACTCCTTTTGATGCACGCCAGGATACCGTTGGCATGTCATATGGTACGGAATATCCAATATCCCTTTGGTCAGCTGGGGTCAGCTGTCCCGGCTGTGTCTCCTCCCAACTTTTTGTGCACCCCCAGCCTACTCGCTGGTGGGGTGCTGTGAGAAGCAGAAAGGGCCTTGACTTTCTGTAAGGACTGCTCAGCAACAATGAAAACATCCCTGTATTGTCAACACTGTTTCCGGCACAAATCTAAAACACAGTCCCATACTAGCTACTATGAAGAAAATTAACTCTACCCCAGCCAAAACCAGCACAGTTTGCTGTGAAAGAGGTTGGAGTAAAGGATGCAACAACCCTTGGGAAAGATGAGGCAATTTATGAGCTCTGAGAAACATTTAATACTGGGCTCACTGCAGGAGTGTGTGTTACATCACGGGGGTGAAGTGAGAGGTCACAGGAGCTTCTGAGGACCTGTCACTGCCCAGATCGTGAAGAAAGAGGATTCTTTCAGCATCAAGCATTGGAAAGCAAATACAAGATTTGTTTTGCTGGCTTTGGCCATCCCTGGCGAGAGGTCTTTCATGTCAAAAGTAAATAGTGTCAGTCACCACTGATAGTGACCTATGTCTTTTCACATGTTAAAGGTATTTAATTGCTGATAGACAAGTCAGAGGCCCGGTTGTTGGGCCAAAACTTGCTTTCATTTACGTCAGTTGAAATCTGGAGAAAGTCCACCAGAGTCAATATAAATTCCTCCAACTTTATGAGAAATGTCTGCGAGGTGTACTTGGCTCACAAACACAGTGAATGAAGGAGGACCAGAATCGCAGTGTTTTCACATGTGTTTTCATCTTGAATTGAGTAAACAGTTGAAATATTAAAATGTTTCATGGGATGAAAGCTTCTTAGAAATTATATGGGAAGTGAAATGATTCTGTCCTGGTAGTTTTAACGTTAGCTTTCATCTGTCCAAACAATGGCAGATGTATACCAACAGCTGAACGTCTCAAAGACCGTGGGGTCTGGGATCCCCACTTGAACTGTGTCTGTCTTTAGGTAGGCACCCATTTACACTGCCTAATTAGAGCTGAAAAAGAGCAAGTCTGAGGACAAAAACTGTTAGTAATCAAAATCATCCATCTCCACTGGAGTTATAGGCTAGTATCTATTTATGCTGAATTACATTCAGGCTGGAGGAGTTTGTCAATGGCAATATTTTTTCTTAGGACCGATCCTGTTTGAAGGAGCAATCCCAGTGGCTCAAAACTACTTCATTCCCTTTCTCCTTCCAATCCCTGCTCTGCTAACCTTTGGGAAGGTAGCATGAATCACTCTGTGGCTAGATATGGGAGCTGCTGCTAAGGATGGCTGTTGCGATGAAATTGAGGAGCTGCGATATGGACAAATGACACCTCAGGACTGCAATCTCAGCTGAGCTCATCAGCTCATTTTAGAGACAATTTCATTTTAATTGGGCGTGTGAGAACAGTCTCAAAGCTTTTACATTTAATACTGGATGAAGGAAAAGCCTTTAATAATGGAAATTACAGCACTTATTAGCTGAACACAGTACATGAAGAATGAACTGAGTGGTAACTCTTACTCACCATCTTATACTATTTAATCCTCACATGTGTAACTCAGCAATGCTGGGCGGAGATCAGGCTGGTTTCCAGGATGTCTGGTCCTTTACAAGTCACCTTTGGAAGGATGTTTCAAACCCATCAAGGAAAAATAGTGGTCAGCTGTAAGAAGGGTGGGAAAAATTCTGTCTCTCTAGTTGGTAACAAAACATGCTGTAATTTCAGCTGAGCCAGGATTTCACCTGTTAGCTTTTAAATCTCTAGACCTTAAGTTTGTTTCTCTGCCTGCAAGCCCTATCAACACCAACACTGAGCCTACGCTTTGGCAATCAGGGGAGCTGCTTATTTCCTTCGGTCACTCTTATCTGCTGCCAACGCTTTCCAGAATAACAAAGAACACAGGACAACTTGTGTTTTACTTCTTTCCAGTTGCAATGGGAAAAAACAGTCTTATAAATTTTTTATATCCATGTGCAGCAATATCAAGTTTGATTGGGTTTGCTCACTGCCACATGTTATTGCCTTGGAAGTAACTCCTCTCTCTGCCTTTTGCCTGTGCTGCTGGAGGTATAAGATCACCATACCATGTCTGAGCTTTTCTGCGTGCACCCAGCATCACAGCACCTTCACTTACACCTCTCGCAAGGCCTTTGGAGACTGCATTTGTGTAAGCAAAATCCACAGACCAATACTCTTCTGATCCAAAGCCCATGGAAATGAGTGTCTTCTAACTGTGTTAAAGTAAATGAATATAAATATAGGGTCTAAGCAAACTGGGACATGTGAGTAGTTTGCAGTGATACACAAAATAAGGTGTTTCAGTGATCAGGATTTGAAGTGTGAGTGTATGCTTCGACAGACTGAATGAGCTGTTGCTGTTTAACAGGTATCCTGCAAAGATGCTAGAAGACATACATAACCCTGTGGGTGAAAATGAATACTGTTTTATTGACTCAGACTCTGGGACAGGTTCACAGACTGTGTAGGTAGGTTTGGTTCCCCTTAACAAAAAAAAAAAAAAAAAGCTGATTTGTGCATCTGGCTTTCTGATTTCAGTGGCAGTGATGATTTATGAATTTCTTCAGCTGAAATTCTTCAGTGGCGGTGACAAGTGGCGGTAAAGAAAAAAAGTGAAGCAGCAGAAGGTGCAATGCTATTTTTCAAGAGCTATTTTTCAGCAAGGACAGGTTGGTTGTCCTTGCGTTCTACAGTAACTGCTCTGAACCAAGCTACTACATCGCTTTTTACACAACAAAGTCAAGGACAGATTTCATAAGGGAAACAAGACTGACCCCATGCCAGGGCCCAACTTTCCATCTGAACACCAGAGAACTCTGACCCGTGGTCATCTTTAGAGGGGGAAACAGAAAAGTACAGCAACCTGTGATCTTATGGCAAATGTTGCTTTTTTTTTTTCTCCTGCATTCCTGAAAAATTTCCCTTGAGTCACTCTAACTCTGG
>WAAD01012199.1:8167-20758 GCA_013389945.1 Fregata magnificens
GGTCGCCGGGTCTGAATTCCTGTCAGGGGCTGGGCGGCGTTGGCGGAGCCGCCCCAGCGTGTGCCGTCCCAGTCGGCTTCACCCCAGGTCAGCTCAGCTCAGGTGCACCTGAGCCACCGGTTGGCGTGAGCCGCAAGCATGCTCTCCCCATGGGCCCTCCTCCCCGGGGCTCAGCCCCAGAGCCTGCGCCTTCTCCCAGCTAATGCTAACATGGACACACGCTGTCCGCCAGAGACACGTCCAGACACTTCAGATGCCGTATCAGGAAGTACAATGCCGATTTTTCATGAAAATACCAAGGTGGAGGAACATCTAGATATCAAAGTTGTTTGCACGTAACCATTTCCGTGTGGGTATGGATGGCAGGCCTCGGCAAACGAGGCAAGAATTGGTGTGTACGAGAAGGCATGGAGACAGGAGCTTGGGAGCGAGCGCAGTGATACGGCTTGATAGAGACACTTGGAGGTCGCAACAAGCTTTTATTTGAAATGGTGAAATCTAGTGGACCCTGGCAGCAATTGAAAGTATTTAATTCAGACGTTGTTGTTAATTGAAGGGCAATGCCTGTATCACTTTTCTGTAGTCACTGAGGGGTGAATGCAGCATTTCTTTTTCTGTCAATGTAAAATCCCCTCCAGAATGAATCGTTTTCCTAAGGTCTGTTTCCAGGGAAAATATCAGCGCCACTGCATATTTAAAGTTGAATTCCAAATATTCTGATTTTTAATAATTATGATACAACTTTAACGATGTAGTAACTTCTGCAATTCTTGTGGTTTTGCATCCATTTGAGCCACAAGAAATTGAGTGTCCCCTCGTAGATGACAAAAACACAGCAATTTGAGGGATCACAGAGGCAAACTTGCAACATGCAGGCCTTGTGGCTTCCACCCTGTGGCTTCCAGTGACCCTGGTTATGTCACTGCATTTCTGGGCAGGTGCAGGATTGGCAGGAGCCTATGGAAACCACTGTGGCTTGGCATGTGTGCAGGGTTTTGCCTTGTCTAGGGTTGGGTGCAAAAAAAAGTGTTGGTTCCTGTACGGTTTCCTCAGCAGCTAAATGTTCGAGCTGCTAGTTATGATGTCTGGTTTTTTAAAGGTGTTTCTTTTGGAGATTTTTATTAGCGGAAAACATATAACTAGTTCTACAGTTTATATATGTATCTAATCTTTGCTGCCTTCTTGTGGAACAAAGCTTGTTCCCAGAGTTTGTCTTTGGCAAAATGCTACTAATCAGTAATAAAGGGCCTGTGTCCTTTTTTTTTTATTTTTATTACTATTTTGTCCTGACACTCCCCTTTGAAATGGGCCAGCACTGTTTACCTTACTAGTGTAAAATATGTGTGAATGACTAGCATTCTGCTTTAGATGTCTCGCCTTCTTTCCATCTGTTTGCAAGACTCTACAGTGGAAAATGACACAAAGACTCCCAGCGGAGCGAAGAATATCACCCGAGGTGGATGAGTTTGCTGTTCTTCCCTTACTTGACAATTCTCTTATTCCTTTATTTACAAGTCTATTGAAAATAGGTGCGGGTTTTTGCATGTAATATGCAGTTACACTGCCAAAATGGTAAACAGGTGTTAAATAAGCCTGTTGGATATTTTTGCAGGGTTTAAGAAATGTTGTAGTTGCATCTTAGCAGACTGTCAATTTAAGCGTATCAGTCTGTTAAATTAATTGTGAACGCGAGCAACTTAAATTTCTGGTATGTTCAGCTTATGCATGAGAGTGCATAAGGGCAACTGTTCACCTTTGTCCTGCACGTACAAGGTGTGTGTGCAAAGTGGTAGTTGAAAGGTGAAAGTTCACAAATGCTTCTGACTTACTAAACACTCAGACGTGTAATTAGCACTGTTTTATTGGAGGAGGAGAACACAGGAGACCGTGGAACAAAAATTTTCCCTTGAAGCTTGTCGCAGTTGTGCTATGCCAGATACTGTAGGATGAAGCCGGCTAAACTAATCTAACAGCTTGCTGCTGCTAGAGGTGTGATCTCTTTCATGGATGTGCACTTCTGCTCTCTCTTGGTTGTCAGCTCTGCTGCTTGTCCAAGTTGTTGGTGAGTGAAGTCACCGAAGTTGTGGTTTGGTGGCAGCCTGGGCTGATCTACCCAGTGGCTGCCGAGGCCTCTCTTGGAGCCCTTGTGCTCGCTAGAACCTGCACCAGCCTGTTCTGGTGCCTTGGCTGAGCAGAGAGCTATTTTTCTTGTTCTCTTCAGTGGATGGGAGCCTGCTGATTCAGCTTGCTGGAATGGTTTTGTACAGGTTCTGATGAATGTTGAAGCTGGCACAAGTGAAAGACTAGGAACTTGCAGCCGGAGGGAGGTAAGAGACTATGCCAGCCGGGAGTTAGTTTGGCTTAGGTTGCTGTGAAAATGCAGCCTGAGAGATGTTAGAGATCTGCCTGGGTGGGGTTTTTTATTTGGTTGGTTGGGGGGTTGGTTGTTTGGTTGGGGTTTTTTTTGCTGGATTGGGTTAGGGGCTTTTTTGCTGGTTTAATGAGCTGAAGAGGCTTGCTGAAGCACTAGACAAGTGCCAGAGCTGTTGTTAAAGCAAGGAATGAAAACTTGGAGACATGAGCAGATGAGATGGACAGAACCATCCCTGTCCATGGAGTAGTCGTATATAGCTCAGCTGACTTGTCTGACTGCCTGTTTTTACCCCACTGCATGTCATGATGATGGAATTGTTTTCTCTAAATTAAAGAAAGCTTTTAAATTAGCGTGTTCTGGAAAACCTGCAAGAAGATATTAAGTAGAGCAATTTGAGAGTCTTCTAATGAAATGATTCTCCCTTTGAGAAAATGCTGATTGTTTGATTTTTTTTTTAATATGTATATGTTTTTTAAGTGATAGGGAAGAGAACTAGGATACATTCTTTAAAAATTGAGAAGAATAAAAGTAGCTGCATAGGTTCATTAAACTGAATCACCTGGTCACCTGCTGTGGGAAAGGAAGTCAGTCTTGCTGGAAACCTTTAGGGTTTTTTTACTGCAATATAAATAAGTAAAATAACGTGATCAATTTCTGCCCCCCTTGTTGCATATTTCTGTCGCATACATTATTGCTCTGGGAAGTAATAGAGAACACTGGATTTTTACTGGATTTTTTTGTTTAGAATGTGAGTATTTTTATTTAGTTTGTTTTTAATAAAGTGGAAACAAAAAACCCCAACCAAACAACAACAACAACAAAAAACCAAACTAAAATCCTATTTCCTCATAGGTTCTCTCCAGTCTAATTTTGGAGCTTAATCTGGTGTGCTTTCCTATGTTGACTAGCTTTTTTTTCTGTGACTACTGACTAAAATAAGTGGGCTTGCAGGAAAGCTCATAGTGAATATAGTAAATCTTAGTTATGAACTGCATTGGTTAATTATGTGTCCTTGCCGCCACATTAGGGCTGAGGGATAATCTCGGTATTTGGATGTTATCTAAAGTGCATAAGAAATTTTTAACATATTCAGTATCTGTATTATTTCACTTTGAATTCTGGTCAGTGTTCCTTGAGAAAGAATAGCCCATTATGGATGTGGCAAATGTTTCCTTACTTAAAAATAAAATAAAATTGCCAAATATAGAAGTCAATAATGAAATTTATTTGAGTTCATAATGAAGAGCTATTGTGATTTGTACTTTAATGTGTGGTTAAAAGTACAGATGGTCAATAATACAAGGAAAGGCTTTGACTTAATTTAATATTGCTCTGTTTTACGTATCACAAATAGCTTGTCTGTGGTTTGCTCCCACACAGCGACTGTAAATTTTGCACATGAGTTTTGCTATGCTGACTGAAACATATCTGGTTTTTTGTTGGTTCCCCCCCCCCCTCCATTTCTGTTTCTGCATAGTATTTCAGATGTTTTCTGGAACTTTTTCAACTCTAGTGGGCAATTTTAGATTATGGGTGAAATAATCTATTTTTGGTTGGTTGATTGAGTGAGTGCTTTGGGGTTTTTTTTTGCCAAAACAAGATCTAGTTCAGAGTTGGATCAATTTTTTACACTCCTACAACTCCCACATCAAACTGGCGCTGACTTGTTTTGGAAGCTGAGAACAATGAGCTGTGTCCAATATAACAAATTAAGGTTGAGTATTTCACTGCTCAACATGCTGAGAGGTTATGGGGGTACATTTGTGTAGTGTGTCTGATGAAATTCAGTGGACACTAATTTGCAGGCATCATGGACTTTTTACAGATAAATTAAGAATGTGAAAGAAGAATGCTCAGCAGTTGTTCCCATGTTAGTGCAAAATATGTGTTTGGTCTTAAGAAGTAATGAATGAGATGCTCTGAGATTCTTCATGAAATTCTTAAGTCTGAGATTGATTAAGTGATGATGTCCTTTAGGGTTCACTGGATGATAACATGAACAGCTTGACCTTAGTACTTCCCCAGGGGTGTCAGTGACCCTGGAAGAGAGAGAAAGAGTGATTCGGAGAAAGGTGGCCCCGAGAGTTAGTTGCTGTGTTCTTAAAATCTTAACTAAATCTTATATCTAAGAAGTGGAAAGATCTGCATCTTACAGGACAGAAGGCAGCATTGTTCAGCTGGGAACTTCTTTGTCTGCGTGCCTGTGTCCTTCAGTGCTGATCTGGAAATTGTTCCTCTTGTCCATGGCGAGAGTAACCATTTATCGTCTCTTATTCAGAGAAGAAAAAAAAGTAATCCCGATAGACCTTATGCATTTATTTAAGACAGTTGATCTGCTCTACCCATGATCTGCTAGTCTGTCCATGTCTACACAAGAAGCCCTTAAAAAGAGGGCAGAGAGGAGAGCTGCGAGGGTGGGAATGGGTATTTGTTTTATTTATTTATTTAATCAGTTGGGTCACGAGTTCAAGAAGCAGTAGAGTTGGTTGCCAGCTGGACATCTCTTCCCTCTTTCTCCTGGGATTCAGTCTGTTTTGTTTTTGTAGTCCCAATGCAGTCTTGAGGGCTTCAGTTTTAATAATTGCTTGAGGCACCACCACAGTAAAACACTTAGAATTGAAAGAGCACGAATAATGTAATTCTTCTGTAATAATCTCTAACTGGTGCTAATATGTTGTATCATATAAGTATTAAAAAGATTACCTGATTAGGCCTTTTCCATAGCCCGTTGAAGTTACTGCACACATTTCCACTAAATTTCACAGTCTTTGAATTTAGCTTGCTTGAGGTATATATAAGATACTAACTAAAGCTTTTGTGGAAGTTAAATAATGTAGCCTATATGTGGAAATTCACCAACATATCTTGAAATTCAAGTGTACTGTCAGTGGCAAGAAAAAAAACTGCTTGCAGTTACTTGGCCAAGAGTGTAGACTGAACCACAGAGAATGTTGTGTCTTCTGAAGAAACAACCCTTCTAAAAATGAAGGCTGCTCTAAGGAAAACAACTGAATAACTTCTGATAGGCAACAGGGTGATTCCCTAGCTAAGGAAACTGTAGAAGGACAAATAATAATAAGTATTACTAAGTGATGAAATGGACCTTCTTCATTTAGGTTATAGCCAAAGCAAGGCACAAAAATGTATCATTGCCTAAGGAGCGGTGAGTTTGTAGCCAAAGAGAATAACCTATTGAGTTTTGATTGCCCAAAGACCATGCTGTTAACTGTGTTGCAAGCAATCGTTTCCTGTCAAGGTAACAAATGATAAATCAGGGTTGTTGCATAAGGAATGGGGACAGACAGCAAAGGGCAGAATGAGTCATAACCTCATTGCAAGAAGCTTTTACCATAGTGGTGGTTGTTTACAGATTGAAAAAAAATTTAATATTTGTAAATAAATTTTTCAATATTTACTTTTGACAGTATAGCCTTGATTTAAAATCTGGAAACAACAGAGAAGTGGTGTTGACACTCTCGCCATTAAAAGTTGATGTAGTACTGCGTGTGTTGTTTCAATAAGTATCTCATACAATATGTGCAGTATGAAAAGAAATTTTATTTTGATAGCACATAAAGCAATTGGACATCAGCTTCTTCTGTTGATGCTTATTATCTACAGGTAAATACAATGCTTTACATTTAGCATAGTTTAGTTTCTTTGCTGTTATGATTTTGTGGTTTTGGCCATGGAAGTGTTGGCTGGAAGGGAGCTCTGGGGTCACCTAGTCCAGCCTCCCGCTTGAAGCAGGACTGTTGCCCAGGCTAGATCCATCCAGCCAAGGCTTTGTCTAGCTGTGTCTTGAAAAGTCTCCCAAAAGGGAGGGATTTGCCACCTCTGTGGGTAACCTGCTCCAGTGCTTCACTACCTCCTAGTAAAAGAATTTTTCCTCACATTCAACCTGAACCTCCCAAGCCACAGTTGTGACCATTGCCCCTTGCAATGTTGTCCACTAATACCAGGAAGAGTTTGCGTTTGGGATCTTTGTTGCTACCCTTCAGGCAGCTGCATGCTGCTGTTACATAGCTCCTTTGCCTCCTCTTTGCCAGCCTAAAGAAGTCCGGCCCCTTCAACCTTGTCATCATGCAGCCCTGCATCTGTTATTCAGGTTCTCAAACTGTACAAAAATGGAGTGGAAGCACTGGCTTCATTGCTGGCCAAGATTTTTACTCTTCTCTTGAAAAACAGCATGCACCAAAGTTACTGAAGCATTCCAACACCAGACTTGGGAAGATAATATATCATCTGTTTATCTGTGGTTTATGCTTGGCAAGCATCCTTCCCTTCAGTGAAGGACAAAAATAAGTTTTGTGGGAAAGCATAGATTTAGTGGTTGATGGCACACAGCAGGAAATCTTCCTTTTTCCCTCAATGTTGTATGAATTTTGAAAGACACAGGATTTTATGGATATCGATATTTTTAAATTGACCATCTGATGTAGTGCTGTGTTGCAGTAACTGCTTCAGGTGGTGTTGTAAATCAGCAGAGATTCGTATGGATTGCATGTGTTATTTTAAAAATGTCAATTTGACATTCTGACTTGAGAATTTAGGATCTTCTTACAAGATTTAATGGAATTCTAAATAAGATGCTTCAAAGATGAACTTAATTGGTTTATGAAGTCTTGCATATGTTACACAACAAATCTATACCTGCTTTCTATGGCTGTATGTAGCTGTATTTGGGTCCAGATTGAAGGGCTGGATGAAAGCAAGGCTGAAAATGTTCACACCGTAGTAGAAGCCGAATGCAACAGATCTTACTGTTCATTTTCTTTCCTACTGCCTTTTTTTCCCCCTAAGCATTTTAAGAGATTGTTGTATTTATTTTGTGCATGAGGCACCACCTCAGTCAGCTTGTTCAGGCTTTTGGAGAAAATGTGATTGGATCAGAACATGCAGAAGATTTCAAATGATTGACATTGTCACTCCTATGACTAATAGGGTGTACTGCCTCAGCCTTTCAGAGCCATGACAGTAGCTCATGTGTCCCATTGTGCAAACAGAAAAAAACATGGAATAAGAATTTTCTAGTTTTCATGTCCTTAGGAACATCATACTGGATCAGACAAAAGGTTCATCTTCTCAGGTAACATGTTTCTTACATTTGCCTACAGAGGTCTTCAGGAAAGTATGCAAGAAACATCTCCTAGGATTCAATTTTTACTTCCAAGGGACATTCCTTCCCCTCTGCAGTCAATGTCTTAGCAACTTCTTGGAGGCTGCGTATGAAAGGCCCTGCTAAATAGTTGCCAATGGATTCGTCTTTCACAAATTCAATTCCTTTTTTTAATCCACTTACACTTTTGATCTTCGAACCTTACATGGTAGTAAGGAACAAAATTATTCATTATATAAAATCAGTTACTACCTTTTACATGCTCGTTGGTATTTTTACTGGATATTCATTAGTTCTTGAATTATGATGATAAATTTCTTATCTATATTTTGCTTTTTTAAATACGGTTTTGAGCATGGTGATTTACACTCTTAAAAACTT
The DNA here is from genome assembly GCA_013389945.1 of Fregata magnificens. NCBI lineage: Eukaryota > Metazoa > Chordata > Aves > Suliformes > Fregatidae > Fregata > Fregata magnificens. The sequence goes on from WAAD01012199.1 coordinate 16,042, forward strand.
AGGTAAATTTTCAAGCACTGTTTCCCCCACAAAGGGGTTTCTGATCCGTTCTCCTAGCAGACAGAATATTGTATGCATAAAAGAAGCCATTTGATTTTTTTTCTTCAGCTATAACGTTTTTCTTCTATTTATAAGAGGTAAACTAAAATTAATATCAGTTGTTTTCTTAAGGTGATAAATTTGTATTCATCATGCACTATGTCTTGCATTAAAACCTGAGCACTCAATATCACAGATCTGCACATGAAAATTGATTCAGGTTGTGCACATCTGTGTTAAATCATTTACAAGAATTTTTGAGTGAACAGTGTGCTGTGATGTTATTCATTATTAAAAGACTGTTGGCTCATCCTGTTGGAGCTATGGGACATAAACACCTGGAAACAAGCTCAGCATTTTGATAACTTTCTCATAATAAATTGTTCCATCAGTGTGCTCTATTCATTTTATGACTGCCTGCACTGTAAATCTAGGGTGCAGAAACTAATAGAAATGTGAGACTCGGGATCAAAGTAAAAGTTTTGGAAAAAGTCTCTCTCCTTCCACCTGGTACTTTGAAAACGGCATTGTCAGGTGCCACAGTTTATCTGATGGCAAATGCTGCAAGCTTTGTCATTTGTCATAAGCTTGTCAACCTTTGCAAGTATGTCTGAAGAAACACCCAGTGATCTCCAGACTGGAATGGTGAAGTTTACCTGAGAATGGAGTTCCTGAGGGTGGGACACCTGCTGTAGTCTACCACGTCTGTTGTTTAAGCAGGTCAAGATAGTGCTTGGAAGAGTGTCACGACCAGCATGGGACAGGTATCACTGAATGATGAGACAGGATAATGCTGCAGACCTCATCTATCCAGCGCTCATGTGCATAACTTCATGATGACAAAATCTGTTTTTCCATTCTGGTGTCCAAAGCTTGCTCTAGATCACCAATATCATCTCTGGGAAATGCGTGGTAGCTGCTGGCGTGACACTAGGCACGCTTCATTTCTTTAATTGTTCTCCACTAGTTTGATGTTGGCGGATCCATTATCAAGAACTATTTCGCTGAGGTGTGTCATTATGGTATTTTACTCTTGGCACTGTAGCAATGTAGAGGTACTTACTAGCGTATTTACAGAGGTTGGATGCCTCTGACAGGATCTGTAGGCCTTTTTGGTGTGTGCACAGGAGTAGGAAAAGAAGAGGTCTGGGAGTGCATGGGAGGAGAGGTATTTCTCCAAGGTACCGAAGAATTGGAACAGTCTCTGCCAGCATTACCAGAGCACCCAGGAACCCTGGGTTTATCTGCGGTACACACAAGATCCTTTGTTTTGAGGGTTTCTGGATGCTTATGGCTTTGCCATCCTTTTGCTTGGTCATTTTAAGTTGCCTTATGGTTTTTGAAACCTCTCATTGAACAGTAGGGAAACTGCTTCGTGTTACCATGAGTAGCAACTGAACAGATGGAATTTGCGTTTAGAAGACTGACAACAAGATGCACGTGCCTAATGTCAAGGCTAGAAGCAGCTAAAAAAAAATTACTTTTATAATAGCTGCTTTTGCTATTGTGTATTTTTTTTAGAGGCTGGAAGGAGGAGGAAGTACAATTGCTAAATATTTGGAAAAATAGATGAGAAGGCTCTGTGAAATACTGTAATTTCTCAGGAGCCCAGAGATAGGTGCAGTCAGTTTTTGTCTAAATTAGAAGGGCCACATATGAAAAATGAAAGGTGTATGCATCTAATATGAGCGGTTGTTTATAAGGCATTTCTTAGAATTGTGACTTACAGCTTTCATTTTGTATACAGAGGGACCACAGTATTTTTATTATGATTTCTGTATGTTTTGTAAATTGTGTTGAATTCAACCACGTTTTCAATTTTTAAATAAAAAATAATACACCAAGCTGTGTGTTGTGAACCATTGTGCTGGTTTTGGCTGGGATAGAATTAATTTTCTTCATAATAGCAAGTATGGGGCTACATTTTGGATTTGTGCTAAAAACAGTCTTGATAATGCGGAGATATTTTACTTGTTCCTAAGTAGTGCCTACACTAGTCAAGGACTTTTTCAGCTTCCCATGCTTTGCCAGGTGCACAAGAAGCTGGGAGCAGACACTGCCAGGACAGCTGACCCCAACTGACCAAAGGGATATTCCATACCATATGACATCATGCTCGGTATATAAAGCTGGGGGAAGAAGGAGCGGGGGGACACGTTTGGAGTGATGGCATTTGTCTTCCCAAGTAACCGTTACACGTGATGGAGCCCTGCTTTCCTGGAGATGGCTGAACACCTGCCTGCTGATGGGAAGTAGTGAATGAATTCCTTGTGCTGCCTTGCTTGTGTGCACCATTTTGCTTTACCTATTAAACTCTCTTTGTCTCAACCCATGAGTTTTCTCACTTTTACTCTTCCAATTCCCTCCCCCATCCCACCAGGGGGGGAGTGAGTGAGTGGCTGTGTGGGGCTTAGTTGCCGGCTGGGGTTAAACCACGACAACCATACTTACTTTTGCTGAGCATGCTTGAAGTTCTTACCAAGTGGTATAAAAGCCCTGTGTTCTGCAAGGGTTGCCTGCCTCTCTTTCATCACAGCAGGTGGTGTTTCTATTCTGTGACTTCTTATTTCCTTGTTTTCCCCCTCTTTTTTTCCTCCTGTCTTCCCTCTTTACAAAACATTGTTATCATCTTCTCTTTTGGAGCTTGGGAGGATATCTGTATGTTCCCCACTGGTTAGGCAAGTGGACCTGTGTTAAGAAGGTAATGGCACTGGTGTCCAGTGACTGCATCTTTCTGTCCTTGTCACAGTCACTGAGGACCTGTGGGCTTCCTCAATGATCTGCTGCTCTTTGGCACTCTTACTGATTAGCCAGGACTTCTGATGCGCTCCCACTGTTTGAATTGGCCTTCCATTTCAAATTCCTATCTCAATTTGTACTAAGACCCTAATTTAGCGTTGGTCACATGAGTCTGCACACCTTCATTTCCCCGTGGACTGGACTGATGCAAAAGATGTGGCTACAGAGTGATCAGATTTACTGCACAGACGGGCCTTCTGCAAGAGGTGAAATCATGGTGCAAGGAATCCAGCTGTACATAGTGACTTCTGGTCAGGATGGTCCTCAAGGACCAAAGGGCACGTGTATGCAGATTTACACACACACATCTTACACAAGTAACAAAGGCATCTGAGATACCTTAAAGGGGATTTGGTAGATGTTTAACACTTACCTTGGAGTAGATGTGGATAAACTCATTTCACACCTCAGTAAAATGTCTTCAGAATGCCAGGTGACTTGCATCTTAAAAAATGAATTTTGGATGCTGATCGCTGCATTATCCAGTAATATGCATTAAAATATGACATGTTTCAAGAATAGACAAGTGCTGGGCTACCTGTTGTGTGGAATACCAGCTTAGAGTTGCACAACTTTTAAGCATGTGCTCAAAGCTAATGGATGAGGGTTATCTCAGGTTGCGACAATTTATTGGTATATACCAATGTTATTAAACAAATCAAATTTTTGCACCTTTGAATTAGTCCCTTTTTTGATGTTTCTAGATCTTATAATCTTTGTTTTATGATAAAGTGCAAGAGACCTTTTTGGGAATAATCCATTTTGTGGTACTTAAGAAAAATCCAATGCATGTGGGGAGCAATTGTTACTTTCACTTTCACAGGATTTTTTATTTCTGTGTGACTGTTGGGCAGAATTACCAATGTCACTGGAGGAAAATATTTTGTTAATAGACTAATTTCAAGTGTACTTCTATAGAAAATCAGTACTCGCAACAAAATCATTGAGGTTTAAGAATGTTCTCTTGTTAGGTGTCTTTATGTGGACTGGGTAAACAATTTGGGGATTCTTTCATCATAAATAGTGACAAGGGACCACAAAATATTCCAAGAACAAGCTATTGAGTATTTCAGTGGTATCTTAAGAGAAATAAATACTGTTATTTGCCTGGTACATTTCTTCTGTTTTTATAGGGGTTGTTCTTTTATGGTTGAGTGTGTTACAGTCTTTTATTTTAATAAGTAATTTTCTTTCTCTTTCTGTCATTTCATCCCCCTAGCCTCCAAATTCCTCCCAAAGTGCAGACCTCTGCACTTACTTGCACTCACCGTAATATCTAATTCCTAAATTGGAAGCAGTGTCATCTCTGTGGCTGTCAGTGGCTTCACAGGATAAAATAACCAAGAAAGGATTTTTCCTATTTGTTTGTTTTAAAGCTGAATTAGTTTCCTGTGATACAGAAGTGGGAATATCTTCTGCTGATATTGCTGTTCAGCACTTTATCCATGTCTCACACGCATTAAATAAGATTTAACTTCCAAGAGCATAATGCATAAGATTACACTGGAGACATTTGTTGTTGAGGTTTGCCATCTCAACAATCAAAACGTATTGTTTTGGGTAAGCAAATTCAGAAAGCTTTTAATTGCCCAATGAGACAGGATTGTTGGGTTGGCAGGGAGGGTGGGAAGGGTGAAACTTGCAAAATGTTTTACATCCAAGAATAAATATTCTTACTATATAACATAGTAGATGGAAATTCCATCTTTTGAAAGTAATAAGGTAGGGTGTGATTTCTCAAAAATTGTAAATGGTTATCTGAAATGTATACAACAAAGGCTGTTTCTGCAAGACATGGTTTTGTACTGTGTAGGTCAAAGGAAATTGCTTAAATGGTGGAAGTTATATCCCCCGTGGTCGTAGCCTCAAATTATCCTGC